>PPHD01021268.1:0-13315 GCA_002909625.1 Bambusicola thoracicus | reverse complement strand
TTATCCCCATGGCAGCAACATGGAGCCAAAAGTATAAATTTTACTATTGGGTCTAAAAATGTGTAGTGTGCAGCTACATATGATCTGGCCTTTGCTCTTAAATACTGTTAAATGTAGGAATTTGTTGTTCACGTGGCAACTAGGCACTGCTTGGGATTTACAGAGATAATCTGTAAATGTTGGTTCAAAAATATTACAATGAGGACAGACAATGAGAGCTTTGTGGGGTGTGGGAGACAAAATGAAGAACTGGCAGGGCTTATTTTCACCTGCAGCTAGCTCTCATTTGGTAAGAGAAAGTAAAGCCAGTTGAATGGCTTCCACTACTGCTACGCTAGTGACGTTTGAATTTGTTTAAAATCAAATTAATCAGATGGCGGTGGGTTCTCCAACCATGCAGATAAGTAACAGTTGCCTGGAAGGTCTGGAAGCTCTGGAAGGTCCAGAGCTATCTGATATGGCTTTGAAGTTAGTCCTGCTTTGAGCAAGGTGCTGGACCAGGTGATTTTCAGCTGCCCGTTCCAGCCAGAGGTACTGGAAATCACTCTAATGACCTGAACTTCAGAATATCAGTTCTTGCAAATTGCTGACTTTGTTCAAGTGAGTAATTTTACTTGCATGCTTATCTGTTTGAAGAATCAGGACTAGAACAAGCAGTAGGACCCAAGGGCCATATGCTCTCATTTTTATAGAAATTCATTATGTTAATTATCTTCCTGCTGGTGTAAGACTGCAGGCAGGCAAATAAGTGTGGTTTTGTCTCTGTGTAATGCACTAATGCACTGTGCTTCTTCACATGTGTGGTATACTACAGACTATATGGGGTGTGGTGACAGAGCAATGAAAGCCTCTTATGATGAGTCCTAAAACTCTGAGTCTGAGCCTTCTCCTGAAGGCTCTGTAATTGTGCTGAAAGTGATGCTGAAGATGAAAGGGAATGAGATACCAGAGAGCCAAAGGCACTGGGGTGAAGTGCTGACTATTTTCTGTAGGGATGGAGACTATTTGCTTTGCTAGGTGATGGAGGTCAGATATCTGTCACTGGCCCTGGGGCTACATCCAGGCCTGTCCTTCCTGTGCTGTTCATTAGAGAAGCTCTGCGGCACCTATGGCAGATCTCTTGACTGCTAGATGAATATTTCTGTGTTTGAGATCAGAGAACTCCAGTGTCCATTCCATGGTGGATATGTGGTTTGCCATTTCCCAAAACATTTCCAAAGTTTGAGACTTCAAAAACATGGGGCTGAGAATTCGCGCTCTTATCTTTTCTCATTTGTATATGAGGGATGGACACACTGCACCGCTGGTTAAGGAAGTGGCTCCTGGAGCCAAAAATATTTGCCTGTTGCTGTAAAGGCAGAATGCAACAGAAATCAGGTGTCAGGACTGAATCTGTCTACACACACAAACAGATACACTTTTTTTGCATCTTTTGTGTGGGGAAAAGTATAATTTAATTGATAAGAACTCTAATGGCCTAGAAATAGTGCAGTTTGGGAATAAATCAGGTGAAAAATAAATGTCCTGAAGATTTTGAGTACTGCATTTCCATGCCCAGACCACCAGAAAGTCCAAGACAATATTAAGCATCATTATCTCTCTTGCAATAAGTTTCCCTGTTATCTCCTGACCTGCAATTGACTAATTTACAGGAAAGTGAAGGAAAGTATTTGAACTATTTATACACCAGTGAAGGTGGTGTCATGTTATCTTCCTTCTTTTGCAAGATCCTGTTTGCTAACTGTAAGTTAAGGCCTTAGGTACTGGCAAAGTACGTGTTATCTTGTGGAGGGGGAAAGCTAAAACAAGTAGAACAAGCGAAATGCTGTGTGGTGAAACTGGAAAAAGCATCACCACAGACCACTGAATATTGGTGCCATGCTGTTAGTGCTGCTGTGAGGAAGGAGCTCCACTCCTTGCAGTAAGCGCACTGCCCCATGCCCTCCTCTGTCACTCTGCAGTCTGTGTGACAGTTCATCACAGGTCTGTTTTCTTTCTTTTCCTTTCCCATGCAGTCCACCCTTCAGGAGTGTACTGCTTCACACAGGTCCCCATGGGTGGCAGTTTCCCCAGCCCTGCTGCCCCACTGTGTGCTGCTCCTGCAAGGGCTCTTCGTGTGCTGCGGCCTCCTTCAGGCCTCATACACTGCTGTACTGTGGACTCCTTCACAGCACCTTTTAGTAGAGAAGCACAGAAAACCTCCTGTTATAAATACATGTTCTTTTGCTCTTCCTAATCTGGTAATACAGATTAGGCTCTGTAGCTAGTGGGTGAGCCACAGTCCAGCAGTTGTCCTATCCTGGGGCCTGAGGTGTCAGCGCAAATGTCTCCAACATGGGTTAGGCATCCTTATCTCAAAGCTCTTGGCTTCTGGACCCCTTCTTCTGCAGCTGCAGCAGCAACCAAAGGAAAATTAGGCACATTTGAAAGTCAGCCCCTTCTAGCCATGGCTGTACCCTCCTCACTCTGTCCCTGTGAAGGTACAAGCAGCAGATGGGAGAAACAGAACCTTTCTTGAACAAACCCAGCTCCTGTAGAAGAGCTTCCAAGCATGGTGCAGGCACAGAGAAGTGGCTTTGAGGCAGTGATTTACACCATGCTCAGTTCTTCTGCTGCCCATGTCAGTGGTGCTGTCCTGTAACTACATGCCACCAAAGCCTGCTCATTCCAGCATACCAGCCCTGGTGGGTCACAGATGGGACAACTGACTGCTGTTGTCACTAGCCATACGTTTGAGATTTTGTTCTGTTGGCAACGAGCTGTTCTTGGGGAAATCTGAGCTGAGACAGATCTCTGGGTGTCTCAGTGGCAGCCAAGGTCTGGCCCATCACCCCAGCCAGGATCAGGGCAGCAGCAAATTGGACACAAGGCTCCAGATGAGTTGTCCCAGGTGGTGCTTAGAAAGAACCAATTTCTTCCCTCACTATGCTTTTTTAGCTGGTGTAGACCACTAGGTTATTAGATTAAGTTGCTGTGGGGGACTCTTGTTCAACTTCTCACCCATTAGTACTTGTTCTACGGTCGCTGCTAGCCTGTGTGTCCATGCTTATTCCTCTGCATGTCATTCTTTCCCTGCTACACAACCTTGCTGTACTTCAAATACTACAAGTGAAATGTGTTTGCTTAAACATGTTTTTATTATGATTAAAGGAACAAAAGAGCACATTCACAAGACCCATTACATGTGGATACAAGGAAAACAATTTGAATAGTAATATACCAAATTTGCTAACATACCATGATTGAACGAAAGTTTAGGGAGAAATGTGAATTATAAGATTTTTATAATGCATCTTTAGAAAGTGAGGAAGAGCCTTGTAGTATCAGGAATACAGAGAAAAAGCAATTGCCTTGTCAGCATAGGAATGGTTGGTGACAGTTGATAATTTAATCTGAGAAATCTTGAGTGACTAATTCTGGAGGAGCTTGGTCATGCAGATATCTGGCTTAATTGGAAGGCTGCATTTTTTCCCCATAAACCTGCTGATGTATCAGTTTGCATTTTTAAGTGTGATGACTCAGTACTGAGAGTCCAATTTTCATTCCCGTAACCCTTCATCCATGAGTTACCAGTATTACTCTGTGTAAAGGAAAAGTAAAGTGCACCTGTTCTCACAGTGTAATTTCTTTCTGATTTTTTTTCTAGATAAAGCCCCAACTTTTAAAGTCTGGATGCAGCAGAGAACATGCTTTTCATTTTACCCCTGATACTACAGTGCTCTGGGTCTTGTTGGAAGGGACAGACTTTTTCAGCTTTCTTCTTTTTAAGGAGAAGTGTATCTGCCAAAGAAGAAAACGACTTTGGTTGCGATGTGCTTGATACAGAAGAGGAATGGACGGTCAGCCCTAAATTCTTCAGAGACGCTTGTAGCATCCACTCCAGCCTCTGCTGAGCTTACCGCCTTTCTGCCTGCTTCATTGATTTCTGCATGTGCTGCATGGACAGCTTGAGATATCTTCAGGTTCCCTGCTAAGGAGATGCCAGACAGATTGGCTGAAGATCTAAACAGGTCAGTAATGCCCATAGCCATTAAGACAGATGTGAGGTTGTATTTTTCCTCCATCTTCATGCGAGGTAAGTACACTTTGATCTTCCTCTCTTCCATAACATTAGAACTGGTCCATTCAGTCAGTTTTTCAAAGCTGATTGTAGTCTCGAGCTGCAAGGAAATGAGAATGAGATCCATGGAATGGCAACATAACTTCCTTCCTGGCAATGCAGTGCTAGTTACTATTATGTGTTTTTTTGTGTACCCCTTTTAAACTGATGGCTCTTGTCATGGCTTTTTCCTAGGCATGTAGAGATTAATTTTGCTACGAGAAAAAAGCATACCATGACTCTTTCTTCTCTGCTCTGTCTTATTTTCTTTTCCTTTTATAGACTTGCTGCCATTTCTTTAAATTATAATAATAAGATGGCTGCTCCCTTAAAGCTCCTCCCTGTTTATTTTCTTTGCTTGGGAAATATATACTAAAAATCACTCTGTGCTTTTGAGTTTAAAGCTGTCTTTACATTTAAGACCTCTCAGGAAGTAATGGTAGCCAATTACTGATACTTAAACTATCAGCTGTTACTAGACTGGGAACTGATCTTTTAAGAGAAGCTGAGTTTTTAAAAATTAGAAGTTTAGCTGCCAAGTATGCTTCCATCTTATTTACACAGTACCAGTTCATGATCACTCAGTTCAAAGCTATATCTGCCATTTAAAAAAAGAAAATGTAAATTAGCAAAGTTACTGGTTGCACTGATGACCGCTAGAGGGGTAGAAATCTCTTAACCCTATTACGAGATTGGCATGTGGAATAATTGGTTTCTTTTGGTATTACTAATGTTGCTTTGTACCTAGTAATATTTCTTTCCTTGCCTACTTACTGAATGTCTCTTACACAAATCTGGGCATGGCAGTTTGTAGAAACACCATTTCAATATATTCTCTCTTACCACCTCTATCCAAACATTTTTTCTCAAACACACATATTCTCTTTGATCAAGGCTCCTCATTTTCAAACTTTCTAATCAAAATGTACTAGTTTTACTACATACTTTTTTTCCTAGAGCTGTACATAATCTTCCATATGCCTGTCTGTCATAAGTGATGGAAATCTAGCTGTGATTAAATGCCTCTTCATCTTTATAATTTAGATTGAGTTAGCATACTAACATTTCAATGAATTCTCATTTATTACATTGTGTTTCCTATTCAAAATAACTACAGTCCTCCTAATTACAATATGCTATGCCTGTGTACTGTTCATATCAACAATTGTACATTATGTACATGTTATTACTGAAATTGCTTTAACCACATCCAATTTTTAGATAGATTAATTTATGAAAACATGAATGAAGCACATTGAGCACCACCAAATGAGACAATAGTTAGAACTAGTAAACCTTATATGAACTTTCCAAGGAGCTCCTCAGTGCACAGAAATGGAGATACAAGACCTTTAGAGTTCAAGCCACTGCAGTAACAGCTGCTTAGGTGAGAATCATCTTGTCTGCTGTGTCAAACATTTCACCCTCTAAAGCAGTTCTTTAAGCAAGCCATGCTCAGCATAGGCTATTGCAGGACCCAGTGGGACAACTCTAAACTTCTATTCAACAATCACATATTGAATCATGGTGAAATTTGTGCTGGTTAAATGTTGTAGGATAACTGTGTTGAAAAGAGCTTTACAACAGCTAAATTTCCGCGTGTTTTTAATTTTCTAAAGCCAGCTTCTAGGGCCATACCTGCTCAAGGCCTGAGACTTCATCAGGCAACAGCACCAACATGCTCATTGTCCCACTGGCAAGTGGAAGCTCCAGGATCTTCATTTTCTCAGAAGCCATTGATGCCACTTTAAATGAACCAATCTGGTACATCATCTGCACAGGTTTGCTTTCTTGCTGGAGAACCAAAAAAAAAAAAAAAGAAAAGAAAAGAGAATATAGTTTTAACAAAGATTATTCTTAGATTGCAGAAATATCTAGTTACAGTTAAGATGACTGATTGCTCTTGTCCAGGAAGACCTTCCTAGGAAAAGTGGGAATCTCAAGTTATTTCTCAGGAGTTTTTCAATGTCAGGAATAGTGTGAAGAGAGAGACGTAAGGAAAATTCCCTGCTTTTAACACAGTGTCTGAAAGAGATGCAGACAAACGAGCAAATATGCTAATGCAGTGTTTATATAACAACATGTCTACTCTCTTCATAAATTCTAGATGACATCTCTAAGGTATGCCCATATACCTCAGTCACTCTGAAAGGCATTGTTTGTGTGTCTTCATCCTTAAATGCTTTCTCCCACAGTCCTCTGAAGACAATGGCGTTAACCAGAACCATTGCAGTTTGAGAATCCACGGAGCTTGGCTGAAGGACATTTCTGATAATTCCTTTAAGAATGAATAGAAAAAGAGAGTTTATGTATATCATGTTGGCAAGCACAAGGTAGATAGAGAATGTAGAATTTATGTGGAAGAGGATGTAGGGGCAAGGACATTGGTTTGTTTTTGCAACTGCAATCTCGTTCTTCCAAGATTGATTATCTTGCTGCTATTGTCAGTAGGTCTTGTTTCTCTCTCTATAAAGAATCACAACAAAAGATAAAAGACGAAGAGATTTCTGTGTTACCAAAAAACTAAACCTGAACGTTTTATGATTAGGGGAAGAACCACTGGAATTTCTCTTATCCCGGAATGGTCTTCAACCCAAACAGTACCAAGAAACATAAATATTACTTGCTTCTAACCAAAGCGGAAATTTGAGATTTATGTAAAGAATGTAACAAAAGAGGAAAACAGAATTTTACTGTTTTCTTCAAAAACTTTGCTCCTGTTTATTTTGCAGTCCGTGTGCACATAGTGTGTTCCTCACATAGTCCTGTCACACACATAGCTTACACACATAGATTACGTGGCCTAGTTTTTGCATTCACAGAATGTGACACACCAGAGGTTGTGTGGTTGTGGATGTTTTCATCTCAGTTAGAATTCACAATCTTTCATCTGTGTTTCAGGCATGAGGAAAGGGAATGCTCTGAGGAGATGAGGAAGGAAGTAGAAAAATTGAGGAACCACACAGAGAGGCATTAGAGCAAAAATCAAAATTGTGGTACCTCTTTCTGGGCATTTTATCCCTACCATTCCTTAACTCTGGTTTTCCATTTCCCTTTGTCTGTTAAGATTTTTCAAGTGCCTCATGACTGTATGCCCTCCTTAACAGGCATACAACAGCTCTGGTAAGCTTGAACGCAAAGTACGCTGGCTGAGCTATATCCAGGTTCTCGGTATTAGTGTGAACCAACTGTCACTATGTACAAAGCATGTTCTACCTTACCGTTTGTCTGACTTTCTACCCAGGAATTGATGAGCTCTCTGGCTTGATCTGCAGCTGTTTGAAAGTTGATAGATTCCAAGCCTCCTCTATACAGTTCATTCACACACTGCAAGTATTCCTGTAAAGCAAGAGTATTCAGCTTTCAGATACGAATTTCAAAACATTTTGCAAATGTGAAATGCAAGACTGGAATTAACAGATAGAAATAATATAGTAGTGTAAAAGGCTATTTTAGACTGTATTACTACACAATGTGCCTCTAGTCCTCTAAATAGTCTATTTAGTAGTGTAATATGCAATAGCTGTATTGCTGTATTGTAAGATTTGACATTTCTTTAGCAAGCCATTCATTCTCTGAAGACTCTAGAGTCTCAGGTGTGTGACAGATAAATGTTATTTGTCCTCTCTTCCATATGCAAAAACAACAGAAAAAGAAATTTTGTTAGTGGAACATAGACCTCTGACTGTTTTTACATTACAGAATGATAGAGCTTTGGCATGGAAATACACTCAGATCAGATGTTAGAGCAACTTACTGACTGGATTGAGTATGTCTCGTCAGCATAAAGTCTACTGGCAAGGCTGAATGAATAAACATCATTTGGTTTGGTGATTTGGTTGAGTATGTCTTTAAGTGAAGAGTGCACGTTTGCAGATTTGCCGCACTGAATACAAAGAGAAAGAAAGATGATGTTATTCTAGTTTTATTACTTAGTAGGTTTTACGTAGTGTATGAACAGAGTAAAGTAGTTAGATACTTCTGTTTACAAAACTATTGTTTATCCTGTCCGTCTTACTGCTAGTAACTACACTGATGTGGTCCTTTTCTAATATTTACAATTCTGTGCTGTTTTTCTTCTGTAATTCCCTCATACTTTTCTCTAGGGAACTCCTGCCTACCTGCTGCAATAATCTAGTTCCAGCAGATCATGCAGGCTTTCCTTCTTTTCGAACCAGACCCATTTATCCAGAATCATCTAGCTGTCTTGCTTAAGCGTACAAATATCCACAAATTTCCTCATTTCACACATATTTTTGTCCTGAGTTTTGTCTTCTGTTTGTTCTGAATCCCCTGTTACTTCCTTGCTTTCTCTATTCTTATGAACAAAGTGTTCTCCCAACTGCTGGATGCGGAGCACTAGCTGCTCATCAGAGAGGGCTTGGAACAGCTAAGAGATTGCTTCATCTGCTGGATTTTGCTTCCAGAGAAAAGGGTCATAGGGAAGGAGGTGAAATTATTTATGTACCTGGGCTTCAGTACTGTCTCCAAATCCGGGAAGTTTATCAAAGCGAATAACCTGTAATTGAAAAGAATAGTAGCTGAAATAACTGTTATGACAAAAAGAAGTTATGCAATCCAGTTTCAAGATTTCTAGCTAGTGCATTTGGGTAATACTCTGGGAGTTGGAGGTGGCCACACTTTTAGATAACTCTGGTTCCAGACTTTCAGCCTCTGAGCTATGCAGTTTCCAAGGGACATTATCATATAATTAAGTGCTGTGGCTCTGTTGAGCAGGACAAAGGTTTTAATTTCTAACTGTAGGCTCACCTTATTTATCTGTGTCCTGGTGCTGTCTTTTGCACCCAGGTAGACCATGGCCATTGCTGACATGATGGCAAAAGGGCAGAAGAAGATGTTCTCATTGGGATGGTGGACTCTGAGTTCCTTGAATACATCAAAACAAAATTCCATGCTTACTGCGCCGATGGAGCCCATGGTGAACTCTGAGTTGTCTAGAGCAAACAGCAGAACAATGAAAATGTAAGGATGGAATGCTGTACATAGTACCATGCAGGGTACTCTATAGTATGCTACAACAGTAAATTAAGAGCAGTTTTTAGGCAATTAAATGTAAACAAGTAGTTTTAAAGTAATTCTGTGGTAATGTGTCTGTTGCTATACCCACCTCTCATGCATGTTCAAAACCATATTCATAAATCTATTTATGTATTTGCATTCAGTTGTCTTTTGGGTAGCAAACTGTCCCAGAAGCCAGTTGCTTCGTTCAGTGAAAGCTAGAATTCATTGATACTTTTCAGTACCTCTGATCAAAACGCAATCTGATAGGCTTGCAAAGCTGGAAATTCAAAGAGCAACTTTCAGTAAACTTTGGGTTTGGACAGATATATAAGAAAGCAGAGGCTTGCTGACTATTTTTATTTCTTATTTTATTTCCTAAAAATAAGTGTAGAGAAATATCTGTTTGTTGCACACTACTTGCTATGAGCAGATCTTCAAAAGTATTTTTACCTTGGTTTTAGTGATGGAAGAATAGGTAAGGAATGTAATTTGTATGGGGTCATGTAGTCTAGGAGAAAGACATGCATGTAATTCATATTCTGCTCTATTGCATTGTCAGGTATGGTTTGCTTTGCTCAAAGATATGCATGTGTACCGTAGTATAAACTTTCTGTAGAGTTAAATTTTAATGGTGACATTCAGACAGAAGAGAAATGCAGACATGATAAAATAGCAATGTCTACTATAAAACAGAGCCGCTGAATTCTTGTTCATGACATAGACCAATAGAAAATTTATACTTGTTCTATTTCTATTATAAAGAGCTGAACTGTACAAGTATTGTATAGCCAGTGTGCTTATATAAAGCACAGCTTTTGGAGTCAGCATGAATCTAGTTGCTTTGCTGTGATTTATATGATCTGTGAAAGTCAGAAGTCCTTCAGAGCCCAGCCCCTTAGATGCATACTAAATGCTGGGGCCTCAGGATTGAATTTTCTGTATTAAACCCCTCAAAAGTTTTTACTGACCACGTGTGTGAGTATACGCACACACATTTTTCTCATTTTCTTTTCTGTATACAAGTTCACATGTATCTATTAGTGTAAGAATATGTTTATGCACCCCTGCACATTTTTATCTTGTGTGCTGATCAGCAGCTGCACTCTGCAGGCATTAAACTTCTAGAGAATTTTCACATTGAAATAACCCCCCAGGATTCACTGAACACCATGCTTTTGCTCTCTGTGCACTCTGTAGGACTAGAGGTTAATCAAGCAAACTGCAAAGCATATCAGATAGCGAACGACAGGATAAGATGTTCTGAAATTAAAAACATTGTAAGCACAAAGAATAAGCCTCCTGAAAACAAACACAAAGCTTTTACACATAATAAAATAGTGCAGAATGCATACACAGGTGAGAAGTTTTTATAGGGGGTATCATGCAGGTACTTCACCCTTAAAGATACAGCACATAACACAATAATTGTTAATTTTTTTAAGTTTAGGCGCAAGCAAGAGCTAATATAGAAAGAAGGTAATTCCAGAGAGTTGCTTACCTTTTGAGCTTGAGCACTAAAGGCAATACAGCTTTCCAGCTGTATGTACAGAGACTGGCTGAGCCCTGGGGAATATATAGCCTGAATTGTGACCCACCCACAGGTTCCCTTCAGAAGTTTGACCTTTGACGCCATAGAAATCATTTAATGGGATTGGGTCAGATTTTAGTTTCAATAGGTCCATTTTGGATTGAATTGAGAGCAAATATTAGTTTTTAATTCTGGGTAACAATGTGTTTTCTGCCTGTTCTGCTAATCCATCAAGACTGTTGGATGGGAGAAAAGACTGGGAAATATTGCTCATGTTCCACCGAGCTTCAGTTACAACCAGATAATGGGATCTTAAAGAGAACAGAAAAATGTGGGAACCTTAGAGATGAAAAACATAATTAGCAATTATTAGTTAGTCTGTTTATTACTATGGTTGTAGTAACAGACCAGAAGTCTGTTTCATTTGATCCTTCTTGTATGTACAACATGCATCTGAGCCATGCTAGCCAGGACATAAGTGAGAACAAGACTTGACCTATTATTTTCTTGACAAAATAGGAGAAATAAAAAAGCATGCATGTGGAGAAGCCAACTGAGACTAGAGTGAAAAGCAGACACTCTTTCTTTCCTATAGTTGGAATATTTAAATATATCTTTTTATGGGTGTGAATGCTTTATAACAAACTTTTATTCTGAGGGTGCATCAAAACATAGCTCCATGCAGTGCAAAACAATACTCAATTTCAAATGTGTCTATGATATGAACTTGCAATGTTCCTCAAAGATCTTCCATGAATAACTTAATGGCCTGGCAGATGACAGAGGAATTGTGAAATTCAGCTGGAGGAGTGTTCATGGTTCGAGGGACAATCATAATATACAATAGCAAATATATTTCAGTTATAGAAGCTATTGTTCTGTATTGAAATAATAGAATTGACAAACAGTAAAGAAACCATTCTGACCTCTGTAAAGCACTGTTTGATTTAAAAATGGGGGAAAAAATTACAACATAATTCTTCAGGACATACGTAGAGATCTCTGCAATCTCTGTTAAGCAGAATTACTTTCCTATACCACTAGCTGAAGTTTGGTCAGTGCCATTTTCTTTGGTCAGTGCCTTCCTTTTGTGAAAATACGTATACTGTAGAAATCTACATTCTCCTTGCCAAGTCTGAAGACTTAAGGCAAGATGGTAGTGCAAATAGTTTTTTTTTTTTTTTTTTTTTTTTCTGGATGTCTATGCCACAGGTATCAGCTGTTTTTTTTGTTTCATTTTGTTTTTAATCATATCTGCTGCTTCTATTTCAGCCACTAAGAAAGTCTGAAAATCTTGCCTGCTTTTTGTGGTGATAGATTTGCTTCTCAGTAAATGTTATCTCTACCTATGAAATAAATATTAGTCTGCAGGAAGAGAAAGGAGATTGGGAATAAGTCTTCTCAGATGCACTTCTCCATCGTCTGGTGTCAATCAAATGCTAATAATTTGTGTATAGATATCCTACATATATAGTTGGAATTTGCAGGTTGACACAGTTCAGGTAGTCCTGTCACACTGTAATGTCCTGGTGAGATAACAAGGAAAAGAGAGACCGTTTTGGCTCTTACTAAGGCAGGGAACTGCTTACCAGACAGGGAGGTTCTGGAGATGACATCCAGCATGAAAAGCACACTTCCGAATACTTGAAGGTATCAAGTCTGACTTGTCAGACAGGCTCCAGGATAACTTCTATCCCAGTGCTACAGAAAAGGGGGAAGGTATCCTCCATGGCCAAAATTGTCAGCCATTTTTCTCAGCAAGCAGCAGATCTGGTCAGTAAGGACGAGGTTCTTCCAAAGCAACCATGCCATATATAATTAAGCATGTATAATTAATAAATGAAAAACATAATTTAGTGTATTTCCTCCTTTGGATGTTACGAAGAAATGCTTTTATTAACAATTCACCATAATCTGTCCTAAGAGTAGTGAATAACAACAGGCTGCTTCTCACCCTGTGGTTGGGTGTACCAGTGAGCCAGAGCGCTAAACGCCACGTTCCCTCTTTTGTATCCCATAGCAGAGAGGGTCTCCATTTCATTTCTGTAGCTCAGGAAGTTCTAGTGGATTTACACTACAAGTTATAGTAGTGGAGGTCTGCAGGAGTGGCCTCTGTGAACAGAGCCCAGCAGCTGTCCTGTGTCCCCAAAAGGGAGCTGCCACATATCAGAGCTGAGCCAGTGATCAATGCTAGATGCACCTCAGGAGGAGCAAGATGTAAGAACAACTGCTGTACAATGGCAGCTGGGAGAGGTGAGTGGGAAAATGTGAGAGAAACAGCCCTGATGACACTGAGGTCAGTGCAGAGGAGGGCAGGAGGTGTTCTAGGTGTAGAGCAGAAGTTCCCTGCAGCTCAGGAGAGGCCCGTGGTGAAGCACTCTGACCCTCTGCATCCCATGGTATATCATATGAACCTCATTTCTGTGCCGTTATTTTAACTCCTTATCCCTTTTCTGTTCAGAGTCACTTTGAGTTCACAGCCATTTCTTTATATTTCATAGAATCATAGAATTACTCAGGTTGGAAGGGACCTCAAGGATCATCAAGTCCAACCGCAGCCTAACCATAGTACCCTAACTCTAACTACCCTCTGCTAAATCATGTCCCTGAGCACCACGTCCAAACGGCTCTTAAACACTTCCAGGGATGGTGACTCAACCACCTCC
>PPHD01021267.1:0-13315 GCA_002909625.1 Bambusicola thoracicus | reverse complement strand
AAGAGAAGAGAAGAGAAGAGAAGAGAAGAGAAGAGAAGAGAAGAGAAGAGAAGAGAAGAGAAGAGAAGAGAAGAGAAGAGAAGAGAAGAGAAGAGAAGAGAAGCCAGCATTATTTTCCTTTACAGCCATTCGCCCAGTATAAGCCAGTGGCCATACTAGTCTAAAATACTTGCATTCCACAAAACGTCATTTTTTTAGGATAATTTCAAGCCTAAGCTCCAAACGCTCACTGACACAGTATTACCACCATCCCATCTTCTAGAAGTTTTGTCAGCAGAACACTCCGCACCACACCTGGCAGCATTACCATACCTTCCAGACCAAGGTAGGAAAGTAATCCAAGAAGCAATCAGGTTTCTTGAAGCACAAAATTAAGTTTCCTTAGCACCAAGCGCTGCAGTGGGAAGTCGCTCTTTCACACGCGCGGTTCCTCACTACACACATCTTCCTTAATACTGCCTACGGAGTGAAACAGCCCCTTCGCAGAAGGGGTAACTTTGCGGAGCAGCGGGAAAGGAAACCTCCGGCTGTGACAGGCTGTGCGCCAAGACAAGGAAGGGAACTTCTGGCGGCCCCGCTCTCTGGGAGGCAGCCAGCTCTCAGTGACACCGCTTCCTCAGCCCCGACCCGGTCCAGCGGCTCTCAGCCCCGCGCCGCCTCCTCCCGCAGTTACCGCTGCCAGCAGCGAGCGCTGGGGCTGGGGCAGGGCTGGGACTGTGAGGAGCCGCCGAGCGGGAGCGCAGCGAGGACAGCGCTCCCGCCGTCTCCTGCCCTGCGAGCCTATGCCCACTTCGGCCGCCTCCTCGCTTCTCCGACATTCAAAGCAGCCTCCATCTCGCCCAGCCCAGCGCGCGGCGTTTTTAAACAAAAAGCGGGGGAGGACGGGAGCGCACGGGGAGGAAGCGCGGCGGGCTCCCGGCAACTTCTCCCCGGCCCCGCACGGGCACCCACCCTCTCCCGGCTACTTGCAGCTCCGGGCGGGCGGCGCTCCCGCTGCCGGCGCTGCCCCCGGTCCGTTCCCGCCCGCCCGCAGGTGCCGGTACGCGCCCGCCGCGCTGCTCATGGACGGAGGCGGCGGGGGGGTCTAGGGGGCAGAGACGCCCCGGCGCACCCGCGTCTAGCGGCTCGGGGTCGGAACTTGAGCAACTTACTTAAAAACGGCGGCGGCTGAAATCCAGAGCTCCCGCTTCGGTCCAGAGAGCACGGCGGACCGGAGGGGATTACTCAGACGCGCAGCGATGAAGCGCGTCTACGCACTGTGGTGGTGGAGCGGGATCTCATTTTTGCTGTGCTTCATTCAGTTCCTCATCTGCAAGATGAGGATAATGATACTTCCTTTCTCACATCCTATCCTCATCTGTGCTTTTCACAGTGCAAAAAAACTAGGCATGTGGTGATAACTTTACACGTGTGAGTCACCTCGCTGACTTCAAGGGGATCATTCAGAGACACACAGTTAAGTGAGCATGTAAGCATGTGAAAGCCCAGGGCCTGCCCTCTGAGCTCTGCAGAACAGAAGTCGTCTGTTAGTAAAATTCTACGCTGAATGGTAAAATGTGGTCCCCAAGGCAAAGGTGGCCTTCTTTTAGAGTAGGAATGGCGAGGATGCACCTGGGGGATTCTTTCAAGGCCCTTTCCCTCTGGGAAGCCCTGCAGATATGTCCTTCACTTTCCAGGTAATGTCTAATGGGCACACTCCAGATGAACAAGGTACACTCTATTGCTTTGCAAGTTTGTAAGCCATCATTTTTTCTCACTGCAGTTTTGCAGAAGTGCACAACCCTCCTCGTATCACAACTTACACGCAGACCTTATGGATCTGATAGAATTGAAACCCAGAGACGTTTATCAGTTGTTCCAGAGCACCTCTACGTGTTCCAGCACAGGGAAAGAGCAGCATTTTACTTGCAGAATCACAAACGTGAGAGGAAAGAAGGAAAGGAAGGAAGCAAGGAAGAAAGGAAGAGAGAAAATTCACAGAAAGGTGCCACCATAGGCTAAGCAGGCAGTGCCTTTCTCCAGGAAATGCATTGCTCTGCCTCAGTGAGACCAGGAGAAAAAGACAGGGGGAACTTCGCAACCACCCTTCAGAAAGGGGAACCTGGTTACCTCGAGGACGCAGCAGATTTCCACAGATACGTGCACCCCATCCAGATGCTTTGAAGCAAAAGGAGGAACATTTCTCAGGATGGTTGTGCTTTCTGAAGGTCTTGTGTCCCTTCTGCCTTCCAGCTTCCATAGGACCTGCAGGCCAGTGGGTCTGAGCCCACTCCAGCTATTGATTCCGCACAACACAAGCCGCAGTTTCTCATCAAACATTTGATAAGAGTTTTTAAGGTCAGAATCAAGTTTCCAGACATATGCGAGCTGAGCTGGCTGACATTGGGCCTTGTGAGATGCTGAGCATCTTCTGCATGTTGCTGTGCTGCTATTTATCGTCAGCCCACAGGAGCTCTCAAGACACAGATCTTGTGAGGATCTTGTTATAGCTAGAGCCTGTGATAATTGCTAGCAATACAGTACAGCAGCACTGAGCTTGCTCTTATCCTTAGCAAGTTCCTTGCTGGCAGCAGTGGGCAGTCAGCCCAAAGAGAGCTGTGATGCCCCTTCAAGCAGGTCTGTTAAGGTGTAGCAGCAGATGCACACTTCGGCCCTGGCTTTAGGAGCCTCATTCTACAGCTGTGTTTCTGGCAGTATTTTGGCCACAAAGATGATCAGAGAGATGGAGCACCTCTTCTATGAAGATATGTTGAGGGAGTTGGGTTTGTTCAATCTGGAGAAGAGAAGGCTCTGGGGAGACCTCTTTGAGGCCTTCCAGGACCTGAAGGGAGCTTACAAGCAGGAGGTAGACTGACTTTACATGGACTGATAGTGATATGAGGAATTTCCTACAGGTTCATTCATAACTGCAAATAAAAATTGTTATTGGAGGAGGTACACTGTTTCTAATGAGAACATCGCTATTCTCCATTCACTGCTTTCCTATAGCAGATTTACCAAACTCTGAAAGGACAGCATGCCACATTCATGCTGCTGCAGTCCATTATCAGGCAGGTGATGACGATGAGACAGAAACATAAAAAAGTTTCGTAAATTCAGAATCAACGGAGACGTTTTATGCTGAGAACATTCACATTCTTTTTAACAACTGGAATGCAGAGGACAGGTGCTCCTGTAGCTGCTCTGCCACAAGATTTATGTTCCAGTCCTATTTTTTCAGAGGAAAAATGGAAACTGTCCACAATATTTGCTTGTGGGATTGTGAACTTGTTGGGTGAGCAGTTCTCATTCGATTTGGAAAACAGAAGGTCTGATCAGAATTAGGATTGTGAATCACTCAAAGCATGTGAATTTTCCAAAGGCACAAATGGGCAATTGGTGGTGTTTTCTATGGTCAGAAATCTCCCCCAAACACTGAATTCTATCTCAACACTAAGTATGACAAGCTTTGTTCCACAGTCTTTCTTGCATGTAGTGCCTAGAGGCAGCAGTTATTAGGTGTCACTGTTTCCATCCCACATAATGTCTAGCATTGAATGGATTTTCCTTTGTTTATAGAGTTTTGATCCACTAAGCCATAGTCTCAGATCTTTAAGTTCGGAACATATCTCCTTCACCTTTTAGCAGAGCTGGAATGCTTTTACCTTACTGGCACCATGGTTTCTTCTCCTTCCAGATCATGGAGATACCACCTGTGCTACTGACATATAAGTACCAAGCACCAGCACTGAGACACTGACAACTTCTTTCTTTCACAGCAGTCTGCGTTATTTTCCTCCTCGCATTGCTGTGCTGACTCCTCAGCTACTGTTGCCTCATGTTTGTTGCTCACCTCTCTCTTGTCTTATTTTGACTTCCTCCTGTCCATTACTTCATCTTTCCCATCAAGTTTTTTTGTACATATGAGCATTTAAGGCAATTGCCTCTAAGCTTTTTTCCCACTCAACTTTTTCTTCACTGACTGCATTCCTTAAACTCAGTGACAAGTCGCTTGCTCTCTCCTCTCTCTGCATTTTTCACTGACTTGTACCACACTGCCTATTTTGAATCACCTGTGTATAATAAAAAGTCCTCCTTGTTGTACCTAGACTTCTCTTTCACATCTTTCTCCACGAGCTTCTTATCTAGAGGCCAGAGAAACTCTAACTGCCTTACGGACACTACCACAAATGCAGAATAATTAATTGTTTTAAGAGTACAAGGAAATGTGGATGGCAGGTGAGAACAGAAATGCCTAAGAACAGGACCACAGACTTTTCTGCACTAATACATATCAGCTCAGCTTCCAGAACACTTTGAACAGACATGGAGAAAAACATGCCCAGTCCAGCATTATGTGACCAAGATGATTAACGGACTGGAGAATCTTTCAAAGGAGAGGAGGCTGAGAAGTGGGATGGCTCAGCCTGGAGCAAGGATGGCTCAGGGGGAAGCTCATAAGTGTGCACAAACACCAGAAGGGAGTGAGCAGGGAAGACAGAGCCAGACTCACCTGAACACAAGACAGTAATTTTTTTTACTGTGAAGATCATCTAACGTTGGAACAGATTTACCAGAGAGGTTGCGGAGACTCCATCAAAACCCAACAGGACATGTCCTGGGGCAACTTGCTTTAGTTGAACAGGGGGTTTGGACTACATAATCTCGAGAGTCTCAACAGTTTGTGATTACAAAATGGCAGTCATCTACTTTCTGGATATCACTAAACCTATGTACAAATTTTAAGAAGGAAATGCCCCATTATGTTGGTTCTGCTGTTACTGATCCCTTCCAAACCTGTGAATTCTTTAAGTGTAGTGATAGCTGTACTTCAGTTAACTGTTAACTTCTTCAGTTGACTCTTAAGTCACTGTACTTAAAAAAAAAGAAGAGGGTTAAACATTACTACCTACACAAAAGAGGCTGAGCTAAGAGGGATTATTACATTTCCTTTGTGTTATCCCCCACATTTGATAATCAAGGAATTTTACTTTTTCTCCTACATATTTTATATTTTGGAAGATGATGGAGGCATTATGTCTGTGTGCCCACCAGATGAAGATCACAGTGGTTAGAAGCTAAGGTACCCCGGCAGACATGAAGACAAGTTTCAGCTTTGTCAGACACTGGATTTGTTCCAAGATCCACATCATTAATCAGGCATTTTTTTCAGTAATAGATTTAGATAAGAGTTTACACTTATTTCTCTTGAGATACTACACCTGAAAAGTTAACTGGAAATATAAAAAAGATAGGCCTGTTTTTGTTGTATAGCTTTAATCTTGATTTAATAAGGAAGAAAATTAGAAATTCAGAATGATAGTTGAAGGGCAAATGGACACTACATCCTCTTCCACAACTACTGTTATGATTACTAGATAAAAATTCATATGGAAAGATTTAAAAACCTGAAGGTAGATATCTACTGGATTTTCCAGCATATGTGTAATGAAACAAGCCTGCTGTCATTTTATTACTGTTTACCTAAGGAGCAGAAAGACAGGGATGGAAAGTTGTGTTAACGAACAAATGTACTGGCTGTAGAAGTTTGCTTTTTTCATTACTATATTTAAAATCCATCTCTTAGAGTCTCCTCTCTGTATCTTCAAATTACAAAGCTCCACTGAAAATAGATTAGAAAGATTCAGGAGGATGTTATTTTTGATTTCTGGAAAGAGTAAATAGGAATGCTAGTACTTTGAAGGACTGGCCAAACTTTACTGCTGAAGAAAGCCTCACTAACAAATCCTGATTGCTTCGAGTTAATTTGCTACTGTTAATTATTTCGGAAATACCTCTGAACACTTGCATTGCATAGTGATTCAACATTCACTTGTTTTATTTGATTATGTGAATCATGTAACACTGCTTCTGAACTGCCTAAAAGTGGCAAGAGCGTCCATGTGTGCATCTGGCATTCATTCTGTAAGAGACCTGCTTTCACTGAACGTTTTTATTAACAAAATTCAGTTCATATTTTCAATAAGCATGTTTATTTGACCCTTGGAAATACCACTAGTGCCTTTGAGGTCTGCTATCTTCTGCAGGCCCACCTTGCTCAGTGGACTGTCCATTCAGCTCTTTATGCATACGCAGTTAGTGAGGAATTATAACTTCAGATACTTGCTGCACAGATGTGCTGAATAACCTGACTCTGGGGAAGGAGACCCACTGAAAAGTAAAATGTTGTTCCTTATCTTTGTGCCTTCCTATTCCAATGTGTTTCAGTATAGCTGAGAGTACTCGTCTCCTCTCCGGATTGTCTTACGTATAGTTAATGATGACAGGTATGTGGTCAGATTGCCGTTGTGGTCAGACTGCCGTTGTGATCTCTATCACTTGGAAACCTTTTTTTGTTAAATAGCAGTTTGAAATGCCTGTTAAGGGATCCAAGAGGGAGCTTTCTTATATAACGAACAGAGTGATAAAGAGAGCTCTAAAGATTAGGATTCTAGTTTACAAGTAAAAGGTTTATAGTAGGTTCATTGTGCAGTTTTAAATGAACCATAGTTATCTGGAAAAAAAAAAATGGAAATATTAACAGTTTTTATTTCATGAGGGTACTCACAGGACCCTATAAATGTCTTGAAAGTTCGTTAAGTGTGATGAAGGAGTCCACTATACAAGCATGTCTGCAGGGCAGGCTCCAGATTCTGTGCCATCACTGTGAGCTGGCCAGCAGGCCAGCCTGCTGGAAAACTGTTGCCTTGCTGATGCTAGCCTGAAGGCACCAGCATGACTGTTTGGCTCCCACTGTGCAGCTGCTTGCTGCTGTGAATCCACATTATACCTCTTCCCCTCATCTGGGTGCATTTGACTTGTAAGCAACACTTAAAACCTGGGTTTCTAAAGAGTTGTGCTTACGCATGGGCTGATTGGAGTGGTCAGGGATAAAAGAGCTTCCCAGAAATACAGGTAAGTAAAGAAAATCTTAAATTAAACGGAGGAGAGAGAGCCAGGAACAGACACAAAAACCCAAATCATGTGCTAAGGCAATGTTTTGAGTGCTTCAGATGAATAAGGACAGGAAAAACTTGGGTCAGTCAAGAGAGAGGCAAGGCAAAGGTGACTAAGACACAAGATGATTAGAACTCAAACATGAATTTCCACTAAGTGAAGGCTTAAGAAAGGCCCCACGTGGGTAAAGTAGCGCAGAAAGGATCCACAGCTTTCAGGCATATTCTTTGTAGGGGGAGACTGTAAAAGCACTTCAAAGAGAGCCACGTAATATATGCTGGTCTGAAGCAACATGTATTATACATTTTTATTATAGAGTTGATCATGTCAAGAATAAATATTAACTGTGTAGCTGTCACAGCTTCTCTTTGTCCCAAGCCTGCCCCTTCCCTGGGTGTGTCCTTCATTGCCTCAGGAGACTCAAGATGGAGACGAGTGATATTAGGGTGAAATTAACCATAAAGAAAACATTTAAATAGAAATGATTAACCCAGTGTTAGAGCTATTATGGGACAGAAAAGAAATGTCAGAGAAAAAAAATGTGTACCGCAACTGCCCCATTACTCTATAATTAGTTTATCTTTGTATAATTTATGGTTAGTTCTATGTCAATGAATTCTAGCAAGAAGAAACTCCTGGCTTATGATGAGGCCGAAAGAAATGAAGTGGTGGTGCCTGCATTGCTCAGAGTTTAAGGATATTCTGGGAACCTTGACATGCTCTAACTTTGAAAATTAAAAGGAAACAGCTCCTTTCTGTACAAATTGACATTGATGTTGAAATAATTATAAGTTACGCACCTAAATGTCTTCACACATGTATGCTTAAATTTCCAGATTCACCTCAGTGCAGGTAAACAGTCTTAGGATTTAGCTGAATTATAACTGTATATTATATAATCAATCCAGTGGCTCTTGATAGGCATTAGCTGAGTTTAATGAAAAATATTATTTATCTCAAGGGAAGTGAACAATTATTCTTTTTCTGGTCCTTTACTCCTTCTTCCCTTTAGAGACTGATATTTGACCAGAAAAATAATCATTAGGAGAATTTATACTGTTAGATGGAAATCTAGCCCGGTTACCTGACTTAATGACACAAACATGTAGTAATATGTATATATTGATGCCTTGAAGTGAATATCAGGATGTTTTGTCCTACAAGTTAAGTATTGATCAACATGTACAGTGTATTTTCCCTTTGGATCGATATGTCTGCTTGTTCTTAAATCAATAAGTACTTATTGTTACATAGAGAAAAAGTTTGGCTCATAATTGGATCAAAGTGAGTATGCAGCAAATGAGAATATTTTTCTTCCTTACCTCCAGTAGTTGTGGGGCTCGGGGTTTGAATAATAAAGTCAAACTGAACAATTAGGATGTTGTACAAGAATTTCAGAAAAAAATACTGCTCACAAGTGCTGAGCTAATATAATAAACATCCACGTATATGACTCAGTTTTCTAATTAGAGAACAATGGTTCTCACTGAACGCAGCTGAGGTAGTCGATATTCCACATACATCACTCTGCTTTTTGGTTATTTTTTAGCTTCTTGGAGAATACCTTTGTGTGTATGTTTAAAATAATAGGTATGAACATTCAAACAGTTATGGGACCTAACTTTGTAATTATACATCTTTGGTCTACGTATCATAACCAACTACTGCTCGGTTGTAACCAATAGCCTGCTTTTGAAATAGAGAGATTTGAATATGACCATTATTTCAGAACCTCAGCTTCTTCTGAATTTGGGAAATGACTTTTTTTCTCATTTCCTTTAAATGCATGCAGAAATCCTACACTCCAAATTTTATTTACTACAAAAGCTTTTTTAATCCCACTTTATTTTTTTCTTGTGATTGCTGATACAGATTATTATTAGTAATAAACTCCACCAAACTCTCCACTCCCAAACTCCAACACACAAAGTAAAATCCACACAAGTAAGATGAACTAGCCCGCTGTAAAAGCACTAATCTGATCTACCCTAAGTGAAAATTTGACCTAGTAGATCTCAGTCTGAGTAATGTAATAGTTCATGATAAACTGCATAGGGAAACAGAGTTAAGAACATTAAGTATCCAAAACCTAACTAGCAAAAAACACTTTAAGATTATTTTGTCAGCCTTTTGTGTGTGTGTGTGTGTCACATGAAGAATCAAGAAGACAAACTGGTATCAGAAGTATTACCACATTTTTACCATTTCTATAAATTAAAGAACAGAAATGCATTACAGATATAATGTAACTTAACATTATTAACAACATTAAGGAAAGGGAATTTAAACGTTTTTGAGCATACACAACTTGCAGTATATCTTATAAATAAATGCACAACTAAGTAAAATAATCAAACCCTATTTTTACCCTCCTAAGAACTGAAATTAAGGTTCCTATTTCTCTCCTATTACAGCAATATGTAACTGCAGTCAGAAACTGTTTGTTCAGTTTGGCTCTTGGGGGAATCCTGGATTTTCAATTTCCCATACTGACACATGAAAACACCTCCCAATTCATCTGATACATACATACTGCTACACTGCAACTCGCATTCTACATCCAGAACTGGGGCCCCCAACACAAGAAAGATGTGGAGCTGTTGGAATAGGTCCAGAAGAGGGCCACGAGGATGATCAGAGGGCTGGATCACCTCTCTTATAAAAAAAGGCTGAGGGAGCTGGGCTTGTTCAATCTGGAGAAGAGAAGGCTGCAGGGAGATCTCATTGCTGCCTTCCAAACCTAAAGAGGGTCTACATGAGAGCAGGAGAGGGACTCTTAATCAGTGAGTGCAGTGATAAGACAGAGGAAAATGTCTTTAAATTAAAAGAGGAGAGATTTGAGGCACTGGCACAGCTGCTCAGGGGAGCTGTGGATGCCCCATCTGTGGAGGTGCTCAGGACCAGGTTGGACGGGGCCCTGGGCAGCCTGAGCTGGTGGGTGGCAGCCCTGCCCATGGCAGGGATTGGATCATCTTTAAGGCTCTTTCTAACCCAAGTCATTCTATGATTCAGTGATTCCCTGAGGTACGATATGAATGGATTTTGCGTGGTTTTGATTGATTGCTTTGTGGTAGAATAAGGAGCTCTTATTATGACCAGTGTGCTATTAATTTCTCAATTTTAAACACAGAATGCACTGTCTGCAAGCCCCAATAATATGTCCTGTGATCCGTTTCCAACCTAGAACATTTAATCTAGTTTCTACACCTTTTTACTCCACTGAAATTAAGAACAGATGAACTTGGTCAGACCAAAGGTTCATCTAACCCAGTATTCTGTCTTCCACAGTGGCCAAAACCAGATGCCTGTGAAATGTTACCAGTATAGGCAAGTATATAGTGAATTCTCCCCAACACCCCCAGCTGTTCTGGTCAAAATCTCTAATGATCACTTCCAAGCCAAGTTTCAGAGCCAGCACTTACTTATTCTTGTCTGCACCCTTCTACATAATCTATTTTTTCTTGATGACTTCAAAACCAGTGCTGATTCTTGGTTCTCCTCCTTTCTTCATCACACTTTCTGGAAACCCCTCTTTTTCTGGGGATGCTGCTGGGCTCTGTCCTAGGCCTTTTTCTTTTCCTCCCAAAAAAGAAACTGCAAAATGATCTTGCAATGACAAGTTCAGCTACCGATTCCATGTTGGTTATTGACAGACTTATCAGCCACACTTGTCATTTTCTTCCAGATTGAAATTTATCTAATAAGTCTTTGTAGATATTTCTATAA
Source organism: Bambusicola thoracicus (assembly GCA_002909625.1). Classification (NCBI taxonomy): domain Eukaryota; kingdom Metazoa; phylum Chordata; class Aves; order Galliformes; family Phasianidae; genus Bambusicola; species Bambusicola thoracicus. Next base: position 2,653 of record PPHD01021267.1, on the reverse strand, counting down.
GCTCAAGTTCAACTGTGCCAAAACAGGTGTCATTCCTTCTTCTGAAACACAGCAGTCAAAAGAAATATCCTGCCTTGTTACTCAGCCCAAAACCCAAAACCTCCTCCTCAACTCAGAGCTCTGTTGTGTTTTTCACATTCTACTACCAATTCTTGAAAACTTATTTTTTAGAACATTTCCAAAAACAATCTTTGCTATACATCCAACTGATAAAATCGCTGATTTTGATCTTTTCTCCCCTTGTATCTTGATTACTGTAATATTTTTCCTTCTCACCATGACAAAAAGATGGTTAGCTTCATTTGTGTTCACCCAGAGTATGGCTACAGAGAACATCATCCTTGCCCACCCCGAGATACATCCCTCCATTAGCTATTTCTTTTATCAGTTAAAAAAAGAGAAAAGGAATCTGTTATTTGCTTGAGTCTCTTCTGGCCTATAAACTCTCATTCTATCACAATAAAAACCCTGACATTCATTGGGCCTTTAAATATGCTTCCAGAATCCTACAGCTTCATTTTCAAACAAGAACCCTTCTCTCCACACTGAGAACAGCTCCTGAAATCCCTCACATTCCTTGTAACTCCACCTTGGCAGGTGATTTGACACATATTATGTGCTGTGAGCAGGCTGAGAATGATAGTACTCTGGAGGGTTTTATCATTTCTCAGTACTTCCTCTTCTCTTTAGGACTTTAATAAACAAATAAAGGTCCCAAATACTTAAATGTTGATCACAAAACCTCTGAGAAAAAGTTCTTCTAAGAAATGTAAGCCTAAGGCATGTATGCCTGAGGCAGCCCTTAAGAGTCTCAAATGGATAGATTTTGAATGAGAAAAAATCATGTGTTGTAGACATCTTTGATGAACTTGTTCTTTTAAATATTGAATATTTTTAACATTCATTAAAAACAGCAAAGTATTATGCTGTATTCCATATCAGTCGAAAAATGATGCACATCCCTCATTTAAAGCTAAGGCACAGAATTTAATACAGCTGTTTATCACAGAGTCGAGAACGACAGGCCATATTTTAAAAACAGACCTCATGGTTCAAGGTAGAGTGAGTATGAGCAGGTTACTACTTACATAGCTACTACTGAAAGGTTTGAAAACAATGAAATATTTTAATCAGCCAAAGCCAAATCGGGCTGTGAAATCCTTGCCCCAAAGAAACCAAAGGGAATCTGCACTTTCCTTCACTGTTTCCCGGTTTTCAGCTGTGACTTTGTGTGAAACCTGAATTACCGTTTCTTAAAGTTAAAATTAACAACCTGTTTGTAACAGTCGTAAAAGCACTAGAATTTATAGTTACAATATAATAGGGACTACAAGATGGTTATTTGAAGAATAAACTATTTGGGACTACTTATCGTTAAGAAATCGGTATACGAATACTTTCAGTGTGGTTATGCTTAATTCTCTTAGTACAACATCTATTATTTTCCATATTTATAGACATATAGGCAGCATTTTAAAGGCCTTCAACAGAGAATAGTGATGATAAATGAAATGAAAAACTCTTGATTTTTATTTTTTTTCTTGCAGCATGTGAATGATTTGCTTCCAAAAGTTAAATAGCAAAGATTTTGTACTAGCCTGAAGACAGCTTATATGAATTCCACTTCCTTTTTTCAATTAATGAGGGCACTACTAAGTAATGAGAGGAAAGATAAAACCCAAAGCAAGCAGGAAAAATGTGAATGAGGGTGACCTTTCTCTCTGTAGCCTCCAACTGCTTGTCCCAGCACTGCAAGAATCACTTCAGGAGGAGGAGAGGAGCCAGTACTGCCTTGATTAAATGGGTGTGTAGAAGTTTGGGTACTTTTCTTGAAGCATGCACACAAAACACAAGACAGAGGAAATCATATCATTACCCACATGAGCCTGTGGTTTGGAAAGACGAGCGGTTGGCTTCCGGCAGCTGCAGGGAATGATGGAGAGCCAGATAGAGTCCTAGCTGTCACACACTCCATACACTTTTTTGTAACACTTTTTTCCCCCCGTTTTGTTTTGTGTGTGTGTTTTTTTTTAATGCAGTAAGCATGTTGTCCAAGGCTGCCAGAAAAATGAATTACATAGGTGTCCCCTCACTCAGCTATCAAATCCCTCTCTTCCAACCTACTAAATAAAGAAAGGGGCTGTTGCATTCACGAAAAGGAAAAAAAAAGAAAGAAAGAAAGAAAGAAAGAAAGAAAGAAAGGTAAAATCATTTTTATGCAAGCCCATACCAGAGAATCAGGAAGGTATTCATTTTATTTTGTGTATCTAGACAGTGATTTTAATGTTATGTAAATGCAGCAGGCAATTCCTAATCTATCCTGAAATGTATGTGTCAGAGCTCTTGTGTAGTACAGGTTACTGATGATAAAAACAAGATGTGTTTTTATACAAGGAAGGCGCATGATTACCAGCTTTAGAATTTTTTTCTTTCATTGCAAATTTAAAATAGAACAAGCCAGAGCAATGGAAACTGAGCAGTACCACCACAGAAAAAGCTAGTGTCTTTTCAGAGAGTCAAGTTTGACAAGCATTGTTTGCCTCTGTTCTTGAAACCAGAACAGTTAGATGTGGTATCACAGCACTTTAAAACTGTTTAGGTTTAAAATCTTCTACTAATCCTTAGAGTATCAGTGTTCCTCATTTTTTTTTTT
>PPHD01021266.1:0-10519 GCA_002909625.1 Bambusicola thoracicus | reverse complement strand
TTTTTTTGAACCTAATTATCTCTCTCTTTCATGCTGATTTTGAATTTCCCAAGTTTTTCTAGTGTGTCTTCACCACAGAATAGCATAAATTACTGCTGCAGGTCAACACAGACATTTCATATTTGAGACTCCATAGCATTTTCCCATAACAGTATTTTAACATGCACTTATAGTGTATCTTATACATCTTCACATAGATTTACTTCTTCTGTTTTCATCCTTCTTGTTCCACAAGAGACTTCTTGTTTCCTTCTATCAATATCGCACAAGCAAACAATGCAATGAAGAAGCCTTTCAGCAATGCATTATCCTAACACTTTAAGCAGTCCTGCTCACAATCTAGAGTAAATTAGGGATCTCTCTTCCATTTGCATATACTTTGCTTTAAGTGTTGCCACTCAAGGAAATACAAAATAATACACTGAAGAAAAGAAATGATTGTAGTCATCTAGGGATTTTTGTGGTACTATTCTTTTCTCAGGATCCTGCTGCATTTTAACTAATTCCATATGCTTTAGCGCCAGCAGACCAAGCACCTTTCCAGCAAAAGCAATCTATGCTGCCCTGCCACTTAAGCATGAGGAGCACTAGTACTATTGAGGCTTGTCATCCCTCCTATTAACTTGATGTCTTTATTCACAGGCCATCTGCACCACTGAGAGATACAGAGGCAGCTAATGTCAATATGAACAAATGCCTCTTCTTTTACAAGAAATGTCAAACATAGGACAGAGCAAGAATGACCCCAGGAATACCAACAGATGTTAGCTATGAGGTTTAAAAGAAAAAAAAAAGGAAAAAAAAAATCAATCTTTCCTACTGGGACTAATTAAGATGAAATGAAGAGTGGAAGTAAGAAAAAAATTATGTCACATTATCAGGAACTTCATACATACTTTCTAAGCTCATTAATGGCATATTGCCTAGTGTTCTTTGAAAATCTGCTAAAAAGTGGTATGGGAGCTAGTACAGTATGAGACAGATTCTCTTTTGTACAGCCCTGATACAAATTTTACAATGGATTATGCCAAGAAAATTATACATAGTTATCAGCACAGTACAATTTCAGGTAGAAATAAAGCAGAACAGAATTTACACAGTAAATGTGTATGTTAAAAAAAAACAAACAAACAACCTGCCAATTTACAGAAAATCCTGATATGCTACAGTGCCTTTTCTTCTGTTCAGCTTTTTCCTGTAACAAGAATAAGCTGATGGTCAAGAGCACCTCTATCTATTACATAGTTTAATGACTACAGTACAAAAATTTAAGTGGTCATCTTTTTGCCCAGGTCCACAAGCTGATAATGAGCATTACTCCAAATTTGGCCAAGAATACAAGGACAAATTCATCTATATTGTCTATTTTAAGATGACAGGGAAGAGGAAATGTATTAGAAGCATCCAATGGGGATTAAACTGCATAAAAGTAGAAATTACCTTCCATGTCTCAACCAAAACTCAAACCTGTGCTTACAGAAAACTCAAGAATTGCAGTCTTGCTGATGGTGCACTATGTTGCCTCTGCATGCTTCAATATAATAAAAATGTCAACTCATTTTCAGGTCATATTCTCTTTTGGCAAAGAACAGCCAAGATCTCCTGTGGCAACACAGCAATGGCAAGACAGATCCAACTGTACCCTTAGGTCCACTGTCCATGCACACAGACTTTGTCAAAAGCTGTGGCTGTGTATGCTAGAAAGAATTTACAGGCACAGCTATGGCAGCTCTATCCACAAGTCCTCTCACCGTACTTATGTCAGCCCAAAGAACTGTCTTTCTTGCATAGTTTCAGCTAGTTCTTGATTAAAGAGGCTTTTCTGAAGAAGAAGAGGTTCACATTAAGGTCACTGTGGGCACAGTTACACTTGTGAAGAGTGCTGTTGCACTTCCTCTCATTCCTTGTATCAGTAAATATCTCAAATGAAAACCAGATGTACCCCTGAACATTCATTAGGCAACATGGTAGCAATTTTCTGTAAGGCTCAAAACAGGCTTGAAGAGAAAAACTACTGCACAGTTTGCATGCACATCATGGGACAGCTTATTATGTCATATACTACAGCCACTAGAATAAAATATTTTAATGCATTGTTTTTTAAAGAGACATGGATTAAATAAAGCTCCATTTTGCATTTTCTTTGGATGATCACGTCCACTCTATTGCAGGTGCTCTTCCACAGGAGCATTTCACTGATCTTGAAATCATATGTCTTAATTACAGCTATTCCACAAGGTGCTTACACAGTACAAGCACACGTTCTACATGACAAGGAAACAGGTATGTGCTTGCAAACTCTGTCGAAAACAACGCTAAGCTTTCTGATAAGCTTTCTGTTCTGATAAGAACAGAAATACACCTAGGTATATTATGAAATAGATACACAACTGTATCTTCCTTACCTAAGAATCATTAGTGTAATTCTAAATCAACACATGCATTTTTAAGAAAGGCAGAAAGAATGACCCAGGAAACTACCAACCGGTCAGCCTCACCTCTGTGCCAGTGAAGATTATGGAGCAGATGCTCCTGGAAACTATATTAAGGCATACAGAAGACAAGGAAGTGATACGAGACAATCAGCATGGCTTCACCAAGGGCAAGTCTTGCCTGACCGACCTAGCAGCCTTTTATGCTGGTGTAACTGCATCAGTGGACAAGCAAACAGCCACAGACATCATCTACCTGGACTTCAGTAAAACCTTTGACACAGTCCCCCATATTATTCTTCTCTCCAAATTGGAAATATATGAATTTGTTGGGTGGACCGTTCAATGGACAAGGAAGTAGTTGTGAGATCGTATGTGGAGAGTGGTCAAAGGCTCAGTGTTTGGATGGAGATTGGTAACAAGTGGTGTACCCCAGGGGTCAGTACTGGGACCAGTGCTCTTTAATATCTTCACCAATGACATGGACTAGATAGGATCTAAGGAAAAAGATTTTTATGTTAAGAGTAGTAAAGCACTGGAATAGATTGCCCAGAGAGGTGGTGGATGCCTCATTCTTGCAGACATTCAAGCTCAGGCTGGACAAGGCCTCGAGCAATCTGATCAAGGTGTACATATCCCTGATCATTGCAGGGGAGTTGGACTAGATGGCCTTTAAGGGTCCCTTCCAACTCAAAAGATTCTATGATTCTAAATTCAACTCAGGTGCTTCAGGCACCAGACCATATGAGACAAACAGCATAAGTTGCTAGTGCAGTATTGAAAAACTTATTTCAAAGAATGGAAGGACTTGGATAACTTCAGAATATCCCACTGGGACACCAATTTTCTGCATCTGGTTTAGCAGATTACCCTTAAAATTAACACACTCTTGTTTAGCCTCTCTTAGGTAGTAAAATTATATGCTTTTTGATTACTGATACAGCTTTCATTTTCCCCCTGGGTTGCACAGAGGATTAAAAAGTCAGTCTTGTTTCCTCCTGCATCTGACAAGCAATTCATATCCAGGCTCTCATTCTGATTTACAGAACAACACACAGAAAAGGATATACAGTGACAAGAGCTTGGAAAAAAAAAAAAAACAATAGTAAAGTTTGTAACAAACTATAGCTAGGCAAACTACAAGATACGTTGTCACAATTTATCATCATTTTTGTGGGAACATAGTATGAGATGGTACTTGAAATTGCTATTAAAATCTTTATTCTACTTCAGATTTCTGAGTTTGTGGATTTTTTCAGCAAAAATAGAAAATAGAAATCAAATAGACCTGGACTTCAGTCTCTGGAGGGATTTTTGTCCACTCCTTTTGTAGCTTTTAGAGCTTATTTTCTTATCCATATTCTATTTGTCACTTTGCAACTGTGCACAGAGAGGAGTTTTACCATCTCTGGTCACTGGTCCACTGAAGTGTGTCTGTTTCCTTTATTAATTCTATATTGCGAAAGCCACTCTGAAAAATGACCTTTTGCTTAGCCAATAACAACTCAGAAAGTGTAAATTATAGCATATGGCAGCCGATTTGCTCAGGGATGCGTGGCATTTGCCATACCTAAACCTGGCTCTGACAGTTCAAACGGTGGCAAAAAGCAGAAAATCTCAGAGACACAGAAATTAGAGCCTTTATTCAGAATAGCTCCTCTTGAAGTGGTAAAAGCACAGACTAAAGTTGATGGATTGAATGCAAAATCCTAACGTTGGACTGCAATAAATTAGCTTGTGCATGCTATGCCTGATTTGCATACTGCACATTTTTATCTCTAAAATGGAAATAAACCATTGTTCTCTAAGGTAAGGATGAGAAAAAAAACATTTATAATGTAAGAGAAAATTGACATGAAACATTAAACTGAGGAAGTTACTCTGCATCAAGCAAAAGAAACCAGGATTATAAATGGGTAAAAATAGTACAAAACATCAACAGTAATGATATAACAGAAATAAAACTTGAACAGAATAAATTTCTTCATTTGGGAAAAAAAGATTCTATTCCCTGCTTTCAATTTTTGGTTTTGTTTCAAATATTAATTTCATGCTGTGAGAATTTCCTAAGGATGACAATGTTAACATCTCTTCCTCTGCCTCTGCAGCACAACGAAGATATATTATACCATTTGTATGATAACATGAAAAGTTCTATTTCTCTGAAAGATGACATTATTAGCAATCTCCTTGTTAATCCCGTGTTGTATGATAATGCAAGGGAGAACAAGTTAAGATACTTAAGCTGGGATTTTAACCTATGAGGTGAAAGTACTCTGGAAGATATAAAATATCTTACTAGATCACTACCACCTAATAAAAACGAGTGAAGATTTTTATAAACTGTTTTTAACTTCCAAGATTGTCTTGCCCTAAATGGAGTAGTATTGATGAGAACGAGATAGTTTTTATATACTAGCACAGGAAAATGCTATACTAAAGCATCAACTCTATCAAGTCTTATCTGTACTGAAGCAAAGAATCTTCCTTTCATGCCATAAAACACAGTGTGTGGTATTTTATCTAGTCTATACACACACTCCATCTACAGTCTCCTGTAGCATATCAGAAAGCATAAACTGCTGGCGATAACTTGTATGATCTGTGGTGCATTTTACCAACCCACCTTGGCAATGCTATAATTCTTCAATAACTATGGAACATCTGCAGTTTTTTGATACGTACTATGTTTCATTCCCATGATGCTCTTGGTGTCTGTTCAGAGTACAGAAAGGTCAACCAAGCCCATCTGGAATCCTCCCCATTCATCCATTCCTGCATGCTGCCTCTCTCGCAAAAGGAGTTTCTACAGAATTTGTCACTTCCACCTGTTCTGACAGGTTCTCCCTGCCTGACCTGGAGATAGCCCTTGGGGACATTAATCATATAACAGTCTGAGCTGTGAAAGAAACAAGGCTTGGCTGGATACTGTTACAGTCTCTGTCACCTACTAATCATGTCTTGTGACACAGAGGAGCTTAATCAGATGGTCAGGTTTCTCATTAATCATCGTGGCCTCACAATGAAACTCTTCTCAGGGAGATTAAAGTTTGGATGAACTTCACCCCTGTTCCTGACCAACTGCCTAAATTTAGCACAACTCCCTAGTTTTGTAATTTAAGCTGCAGCTCCTATTTCCCTAACAAAAGGTTGACTTTAAGCTTCTTACTGTGAATTAGCACATGAACCTTTCCAATGAGGGAAAAAAAAAAACACCAAAATCCAGCACAATAAGGACACATAGGTAGATAGAGAAAGAAATAAAATTACTGATACAGATAATGACAAAAAAATCTCACAGTGCACATAAAAATGAAGATTTTTAAAGATAACTGCTTCTATAATAACATTCAAGCAGCATTTATTTTTACTTAATACCAAATGAAACTAAAGTAGATGGAAAACAAAATCTCTGCTAACAGACTTTTTACAGTAAACTTTAGTTCTTACTTGATAGCCATTTTTCAATACAACTCACCACAATTTATTCCAGAATTTTAAGAGTAATTAAAGGCCATAATCAAGTGATTCTACAACTAGAAAGTTACTTTGTTACATACTTAAATCTCGATTTCGTTTCTAGTTTTTTAACTTTAACAGGCTAACCTAGAGTCTGCCCTGTCTTGGCAATTTGGCTTTGCACTTCCTCCCTGTGTTTACTTTCCCTGCACCATACAATTACGGGAAACACGTATAATTTTGCCTTCTAAGTCATGAAGTACACATACTTCATCAATATCTAAATAATCTCTCATCTTGACTGGGCTGGGGTGCAGCTGGAGAAAAAAGACAGGATGGGAAAAGGAAGCTATAGCCGCCAGATTAACAGAGTCTCCTACCTGCCTGAACTTGACCTGACAGCTTATCGCAACCAAGTCAGCAAAGCAACACTCAGTTCAAGTCACTTCAAGGCTTGTGCATACCAGGTTCCCCAGCAATGCACCTCATCTGAAAGCTACCACAAAAGACCTACAATGCTGTCTGACTTAACTTCACAATGCCAAGCCGAGGTCTGGGATTTTTTGTTGTGTTTGTTTCTATTCAGTGATCCTCCATTGCTAGCCTAGAAATGACAGTAGGTGGAAACGCTATCTTTCATTACACAAAGTATAAATAGTGTAATCTATCAGCACTGTCAATCAAGATGATTGATTACAGGCTGTCATAGAGAAGAGTGACATATTAGAAAAGTTTTGTTAACAATGCCTATTGCTAGTCAGCCTGCCACAGAAGCTGGTGATTAATGTGTTGTCAGCCTGTAATCCCACACCCCTGGCTAATGAGGCAGGAATTTATCATCTTTACAGAGTGGCAGATGTCAGAAGGAAAGGAATCCAAGTGCTGGAAACAATATACTTTTTCTTACCACGCCTGACAAGTCTGACAGGCCTAAAAAACCACAAAGAAGCTTTGTGTAAGCACAAACTTAAAACGAGGAACTTTCATTTGGCATCTTTGCTTTAAATAGTGCTGCAAATCAGCCTCTATCCCTTAAAAAAGACACAATAAAAAGCTCTATGAACTCTGAACCCCATCCTTGACAACTAGGAAATCTCAGGAAAGGTTTCCATGGCAGACAAACAGACAGCTCGCTTTAGAAGAGAAGCGGCAAGTAACTTTTAACTTTACCTGTGAACTTGTGAACTACCACAGGACAAAAATTCTTCTGACTGGAATTCAGAATGCACCCAACTTCAATACCTTATCAGCAAAGGCCTTCAGAAACATCTCTCCAGATAGACTGTGCCAGTTTTTCATTACTGTTCACGCTGGTGGGACTGCAAAAATTATGGAAGCTATTGTTGAAATAAAATGTGACTCAAGCATCTGCACTGAGGCAGCTCTAGTACTTTGTACTCAAAATAGTTTTATATCTGACTGAAATATGCTCAGATTTGATAACTCATCCTTCAGAGTATTTGAAAAATACTTGAAAGACTCTCTTTGAGTACTTGAAAGATAGACAGACATGCTATGTCTTTGATATATCAGTGCTACAGGAAATTCTCAATAGAACATTGGTTATCTGCTTAACTCTGCTATCCAAATTTACAGTGTTCAAAATTCAGGTTTAAGGCAATGGTTTCCCTTTGCCTTCAAGGCAACTCTTTAAGGAGTTGCTTATTTTTGTCTTCACTGCAGTAAACATCATCGTTAATTAAGGGAAATATAAGGGAAAATTATCTGTTTAGTTAAACAAACAATCAGTAAATCTCAGGCAGCTTATATCACTGCTGGCTGCCACTGTCAAAAATCAACAGTTTTTCAATTAGATGTTTTCAATTAGATTTCAATTATTAAGAGGCTAAATCTTCTGGTTCTGAGATTTCCAATATGCTGCAAAAAGGGCTGTATTTTGTAAAAGATTATGTACAGCTTAGGCTTCTGTCAGTTAGTAAGGAAAGGGGGTAAATCATCTGTGTTAAGTTTTGACTAATATAATCCTTTTTCAAACACAGATACCTCCACTAATGCAGAAAAATGCAACAGCAAAAATTATAGGGAGACAGCAATCAGGGAATAAAAACACTGCTTTCTGTCAGTGGAACCCTCAGGCTAAAGACACAGCAAAACATTGAGAAATTTAATATCCAAAAGGCAGCACTGAGGAGTTAAGACTTATTTAAGGTTTATGAGAACCTGGAACATTCCACACTAGTCAGTGTACAAAGGGTTTACTGGCCTATAATCTGCACAGAAGGAGACCAAATCAAAACAAATAGTGATGCTATGAAAACCAGACATTTCCTTGCCAACACTGGGAATCGGCAACAACTTCCGACCTCCATGGAAGACAAAATGTCCCCAGTAGCTACACCAGTGTCAACAGTACAGCAGCATTTTCTCTTCCTTTTAAACCAAAGCTCTCTCCAGAGAATCTGCACACAAGTGGTAGTTGCAACTGCAAAACAAGTACATTTGCATGTAATTTGACCTACAAATGAGGACGCAAAAACTGACTTTGAACCCTAACAGTTTTCCATGCTTCAATACATACCAGTTAGCTATTTCAACTCCTGATAAACTGAAACAGCCATACACATTTTAGCCCTCTTTTAACAGGAAAGTAGAAGGTAGGCCCCACATCACACCTTAGCAAAGGTTTGCAGGCAAATGACTCATTAACTAATAATGGGGTTGTGATGGTGAGTTTTAACATTGCTTTGGGGGAGGGTTAAGTCAATGTGAATTTATAATCTTTCTTCTGCTTTGAAAAATCTTGATAAATTCAGTGCAAACATTTTAGCTGGTATTAATATAAGACAGTGCGGATGCCTCAGATATCTTCCAGCTGGTGAAGATCTGCTTTCCTCCCTAGATCAGTAACAACAAACTTCATCTGATTTTTCTCTGTGCAGCCCTTTCCTTCCCTAGTTAATGGCAAAATATATCTCATGAATCTGCATAATTCAAAATGCAATTAAACATTCCAGTTCTAGCTGGAAATCCTATTTATCCTAGGCATTAGATTAGACTCATTACCTTGGTATGTATTGACCTTTAAGCCCCTTGGCAGACTCCCATCAAACTGTGGCACTGCACAGACTTCTTTGGAAAGAACCTGTTGTTCATTGCCCCACACTTTTGGATCCTACTGTTCTAAACCAGGATGACACAAAGAATTCTTCCTTAATTACACAATAATCATAAGTTTTCAGCATCTCATCTCAGTTTATCTTGAAATTCAGATGAGGAATTGAGGATAAGTTAGCTTTTGAAGACACTAACAGAACCTAGTTGCGTTCCCAAATAACATTCCAGATTAGGGCAACAATATTCAGTACTTCATGGGTACTACAAAAGCCTCTAATTGTCAGCAATTATGGTTAAAATATTTATTCACACTTTATAGTAGTCATTAGATTTGTATTTATTTTTTTCTGGGAGGTCTACATGCAAATACTAATTTCAGATTCTGTGATTCTCCCAGAGACAATATATTAAATGCTAAATTTTCAGGAAATAAATCACTAGTTCTATTTGTACAGCTCCTAATAGGACACACAGAAGTCTGAAGAAGCACAATGGTACCTAGAGAAGTAGTGCTTACTGATGCTACAGCTGTAAGCATCCTTTTTTTGTGATATGCCTTTTTAAAAGTAACATTACATGCATTGTTTTTGTGCCTGGAAGATCATTTCTTTCCACTCTTTCAACTGCACATGCAGAAAATAATTCTTTAATAAGTTAGGTCTTATCTCACACATTCTAACCCTGATGTCCAAGCAACTTCAATCAATGAAAAATAATGTATCTGTGTTCAGGCATCTTAATAGTGTCTCTAGAACACTGACCAGTTTGACCAGTAAAATAAATGGTTATTTATGAACAGGCTTTACAGAGATTTAGCAATTTTTTTTTTAATCTATCTCCACACAGTTATGGTGGAGCTCTTTTTTGTGTTAAGTTATACAAACTTTTATAAAGTGAGAGCATAATGTCTTTTTTTGAATTTGTGTTATTATTTTGGTTAAATGTTGTTTACCTTAAACAAATCCAATTTACCAAACTCTGATATGTTTGCACAACTGCATATAATTTGTATTGGAAACATGACTTTTAAATGAACCTTCTGCAGCAAAGCTCTCTAGCCCATAGTCTGCAGTTCTAGATTCTTACACTGCATCAAAAAACTTGTCTCTGGTGTAAATCATATTCTCTATGAGGTTTCCAATAAAGCAAATAATGACTGCCATTTCAAATTGTGTCTACATGCATCAAGTACTGATTTGACTTTCTTGCCAGGTACAGTCCTTTGTCAAGAAAATAGCAATCTCCAAATTGAGATTAGGGAAAGTAATTCCTTTATGCTGCTATTCTGCTCTTAAGTTTATTTTAGTAGGTTTGGTAAGTGACATTTAAATTCAGATATCATCATTCTAAAGCATCAAAGATGGAATGAAAAATAACCCTGAATAAATTCATACTATCTCCTATAAGATGATATGATGGCACACTGAAGTAATATCTGAACCATCAAATATACTGATTTTTTTTTTCCTTTTAAAAGACTATGTCTTTCTAATAAACATGAAGCTACACTTTATGAGGTTTCAGCAAATTACATACTATGCATTCTCATGCAT
>PPHD01021265.1:0-13318 GCA_002909625.1 Bambusicola thoracicus | reverse complement strand
CATGCACCAACTCTTCCAGGATTATATGGAAGATATGTGGACTCTGACCTGAGTACTTTAAACTGTGTTTTGCTTTCTTATTTCCATTTGATCATTTAAACTTCCTTAAGCTGTTTTGCTCTCCTGCAGTGCTAAGCATATTGGGGAGAAAAAGATGCAAAGCATAGCCATTTAGATTTCTGACTCATTCATTGTCTCTAATATCTATCCCAAGCCCTTCCAAATGGCTGCGCAAACCCTGCTGGTGATGTGCAGGTTACTCTGGGCATGGATACTGGCATGAAGTTGGGCACAAGGGGCTGCCACTGCCAGCCCCAAAGCACAGACTCACCTTGTATTTTTCTCCCCAGAAGGCATAAAAACTCTTAAAAAGGCTTCAGTGGAGTGCAGGGGATCATGCTTTTTGTATTGCTGTAAGCACAGAGTGTACAGACCAACTGTTGCTTTCATCAGGTCTTCCTCAAGTTAAAAAAAGTAGGGAGAAAGCCTGCTTGAAATAAATGCTATTGTGTTGCAGTTGCATCCTGGAAACTCAGCTAGGAAACAGAGCCAAATACTCTGATGCGTGACAAAAATGCCTTGCCATCAGATAGGGTATAATCTAAACGCTTAGTGGTAATGTTGCTTCCAAGTATTGTCCTACAACCTTGTCATTTACTAGCTTGTCTCCTTAACAAGAAAAACATCTGTGTCAAAAACAGGCTAGCCAGTCCCTGGCAACGACAAAGCCTTCCCTGCTAATTCTGTCTCAGAGTTGTTGATTACTTAGCAAACAAGCTAGCCCCTTAAATATGTAAAACAAATAATGAAGAGTCATTGCTGAAACTGTCATTTGTACATGTTCCAGAGAAAATGCAGAAATGAAGAATCTAGATTTATGTGTGACATACAAACTCTAATAAAAAGGGCAGAACAAACCATGTCTTCTTTTCTCCTATCGTTATGATTTCTGTCCAGGATAATCAAGATGGCTGCTACCTCCCAGTTTACCAGTCGGTACAAAAAGGATTTGAGTACAGAAACCATCAGAACAAAAGTTGCTCGCAGAAAATCCATGCTCCAAAAGGAGAACAGACACAAGATGTTTGAAAGGGGCAGACAGTTTGGATTGACAGATGTCAATGTTCAGGTGTCAAGAACGAGGGGAATTTCTCAAGTAAGCGGGGCAAGTGAAACGTGCTCACAAGAAAACAGCAGTTTGAAACAGAGTAAGTAAAGCCTTCTCATACAGCTTTTCAAATTGTTAAATGTGGTCCATGTTTTAATTTGAAGGAATGGTTTAAGGTTTAAAAATGAACGACTATCACTCTTTGTAACTACCAAGAAAATAGACTTAATACCATCCTCTATGACTTCAGAACTATTTCTTAGTCTTTACTCAATTTTGTCCACAGCATCTAAAGGAGGATTGCATTTTGCTGTTAATATTCAGTAGGATGGCTTTGTTGTCCAAGAAGTGAATGACCTTGATCTCTAATCTCATCTATGTACTACTGCTATCTGTCATATGCTTAAAGAATGGTTAGAAATTGGCAATGCATCTTACAATTTTATTCTTAATTTTCTCCTTTTTGGCAATTTCTCCTTTCTCTGGGCAAACGAGTCTTGCACATACTGGATTCTGCCTGTATGGCTCTTTTGTGTGCTGATAGCTACAGAACTAAGTAACTCTTTAAAGGCAGTTGCAGAGTTCTTTAGAAATATCCTCCACCTTCAGTATTTTGATAGGAAAAAATAATTGAACTCAAGTCTCTATGGAATCATGTCAAATAACTTGAAAAATTACAGCATGATCATCTTTGTTAAACTTGAACATTCAGTAGGTTTGTTTTGTTTTTCCAGACAGACGCATTGCTCAAGGTTTTGTTTCACATTCCATGTCACTTACTCTAAGCTTCCAGCAGTCTGCAGTGTTTGGTATCTAAAGCTGACCTAAGCTTCAGCTTTCAGTGATAATTACAGACCCATAGAGTTGACTGTAACTCACTGAACACGACCATTTAGTCCATACAATATTTCAGTAGAGAAGCTGGTACAAAACAACTAACTAATAAACTAATGCCAAAGTTTTTACTTTAGTACTAGTAGCCTTACAGGAGCAGTCTGTACACTGTAAAATAGTATGAACTTGCAGCACTTACAGGATGCAGATTTGAGGATGAGTGTTTGCAAGCTGGAATTTATCACTGAATATATCACAGAGAATTTAAGCTTTTAGCAAGCTGACAGATCATGCGTTTGTGTTATAAAACTTACATTGAAAATCATAGGCACATACTGCAGGCAGTCATTTTCTTGCTGACCTAGTGGGTTCATCTTGGAACATTTTTCTAGCAGTTCTCCAGCTTGCTTAGTTTCTGACTTTTATTTGGATGAAAAATATCTTCAATGTAGTAAATCATATCTATCTTCATCTTTGCTTCAGAACAATCTACAGATGCAGCCAAGAGGATGAATGAACGCAGGGAAATGCTTCAGCGTTATAAAGAAGAGAAGGAACTTCGAAAACTAAAAGAGCAAAGAGAAAAAGCAAAAAAGGGTGTGTTTAAAGTTGGGTTATATAAACCGACTGCGTGTGGATTTCTTTCACTTGTCCCTGAAGTTCCCACAACAGCAAAGCCAAAAGAAAAGGTAATAAAGGTAACATTAAATATCTAAATAAAGCTTATGTAGTATATGACATTAAAATCTGATTATGTAAAGTTAAGTAAATATAATATAAATCATAAATATTTTATAATAAGGAATAATAAGGGAGTAATTTCATTTTTTTTAACAAAACAGGAAATAATATAAGAGGTGTTAATTTTTGTAGCTATAACTGTGGCCTCAGTTCAAAAAAATAGTGATTCATCTGCAAGCAAAAGAGCTAAGTTACTTTAGAACTGGTAACTTGTTTGTATTTCGTCCATCCGACTTCTTCAAATCACACACTTGATATGTTTTGACTCTCAGTTGCACAGACATTATTGCTTTACCTACTTAGGCTTCTTGCTCACTCTGGCAGTGATGGTAGGGAGAGAAAGGAGTATGTTAACTCTTGTTTCCTTGGCAATGTTTCCAGGCAGCTCCTGCTATCTCTGAGAGGATTACTCGATCAAAGGCCAAGAACCAAACAGAAAAGGCTGTGATATCAACTGCATCTAAGCCCTCTACGGTTTGTTTCTTAAATGAACTTAAGTGAATAAATTGAGAGAAAAATATGTAATTATCCTTGAGCATGTGAATCAGGGCTGTGTTCTGACATGAAGAATGATATCTCCAAGAAGGTTTTCCTGATGAAAAGGGCAGATTAGGTCAGAAAAGCTTTCAGCAAGCTGATACATTTTATTGTGATGATTTGAGTGTTGTGTTGAACTGAGCTACAGAGTTTAAGTCAATACAGAGAAAAGTGCACTGATCTTCCGTATTCCTTTTTCCATGTGAAATATTATTGCAGTCAGCAAGGAATGCAAGTAAGAATAGAGGCAGTAATGAGGCTGAAGGTAAATACTTTGGCTGGGAGAACCTGTGAAGCTCTCCTGAATACAGAAAGTCTTTTGTGAATGCAGATTATTAAGTCAGTTCTTTTTCTGCATTACACTGCAGCTTCAAAAAGTTGAACCCAGCAAATGGACTACTTGTTACACGCTGTGCATGTTTTTGCTCTCACAGTGAGGAAAGAACACTTGTTCTTAAAATTCAACCTAAAAATATTATTGTATGTTATGCCATCTTAGTTAGCTACCTGTTTAAAGATGTGTGATTGTGATGCCCATCAGACTCCATAAGTTTGATTTCATGGAGTCTGTCGTGACGGATCTGATGCACAAAACTGTTGAAATCCTATTTATTTTCCAATTTGGCATCTTAATTTCATATAGATGAAATATTTAACTTGTAGACTATTTCACCCCATGTTAGTGTATATAAGATCACCACTGCCAAACTTACTATTTCCAACAAGCTGGATATGAAGCTGTTTTATTTTGAGAGAGTTTCCTGTGCAAGAAGATCTTTGCCTTTTGTTTTCCACCTATTCTGGGTAGTAAGTAAGTAGAACCAGTGACTAGGAGTCCAAGGATGTAGGAGTTGTGCGAATTTCCATTTAATGCTGCAGCCTTCAAGCCTTATAAGTGAAGATGTATGTTGTTGAAAAGCAATTACCGTAGCTATCACTCATGATTAATCTTTACTGCTCGAAGTTGGAATCAATTCACTGTTGGCATATTTTACCAAGGATCCTGATAGTCTCATGGTTTTGCTTGTACTAAAAAATATGTTTCCTGAGGAATTTCATCTGCAGTAATCTGGAAAAGAAGCTATAATTTGCATCTAGCAATCTTGCCTTATGTAATTTGAATGCATTTGGAAGGTTTCCAATCATGGCTGCGTGAAGTGAGAACTGAGTTAATACTGATTTCTTTTTTCTGAAAAGTGGCTTTTAGATCACATAATATGTACCAGGATGCAGTGGTAATTACCATCTACTTTCAAAGTAAACTGAATAATTTTCTTCATTCTGTTAGATAAAATCTTAATTAGTTGGTATTTTAACGTCTGAAATGAGCTATTTTAGTTATCCTTAATATCACTGTAATTTTTAAAGACCTTTGTACTAAATTAGCTGCCATTTGTTTTACTGGAGCCTAGGAGAGAGAGAAGAGGAAAGAAGCTGGGCTACTTCATTTTGGCAATCTTGGTGCTTCATGAAATGTCATATTGCTTTGTAGGTCTGTGCCAATGGGCATAGCGTGCGCCCCACGCAAACAGGACGTAAACAGATGAGTACAGACAAACTGGCTGAAAAGGGGAAAGGTATGAAACAAGAATCATCCCACATCTGGGTATGAAAGGACATTGCTGATTATTCTTTTGAGCCAGTAGTTGTATCACTGTGGGAGTGAGGCAAGGAACGTTTTTAGGAACGATCAACAGTACGTACTGGGGTTTAGGGGACAACGGAGTTTTTAGGATGACCATTTCTTGCAATTAAAATAAAGGCAACTGCTTAAAGACTATGGATCATGTGACTCTAGGTATTGTATATACTTGTAGCTTCTGTAGACTGGAGGAGATAGAATGCAGGGTACTGAATGCACTTGTGGTTACTGATGATCACAGCAGGAAAGGGAGGAAAGAAGGTCAATAGGCAGAATTGCATGGCTGCTAGCTGTCTCACAGCTGGAGCTACATGGAGCTTCCTATTTACCTCTAAGGGAAATATCACATGTTGCTGCTGTTATTATAGATTAAATGACTTCATCTGGAAAAGACAGCAGATAGCTGATAGAAGTAAAATATGAATTTTGGTATTATAGATATCTCAAAAAATAGCTAATTATATAAGCTGTAAATATTTTGAGTGAAGTTTGAATCTGTGCAGTAGTTATGCTATTTATGTACTCTCCTGAAACTTGTTACATAACAATGAAATAGGTTTGGAAAGAACGGTCTTCTGGTAGAGCACGTGAGCATATAGCACAGGAAACAAGAGCCCAAACTTCTGATACACACTAATGTAACTGAGTAGATGTGTGATTGTCTGCTTCCATAGATGACAAGTACAATCTGTTGTTTTCATATTTTAAAACAGCTCCTTCTGTATCTGTCTAGCTGTTGCACTTCCAATGTGAAGATTCCATACATTTCTTAAGAAAACAAAACCAACCCAAGCTATGTCTGTTGAAGCAAGTAGAGAATATATTCAATAATAAATTCTTCCTGGTAGTGCAGTGATGTCAAGGCTTCAAGTTACTAATGCGAAGTCATGTAGAATAGCTAACACATGATATTCTGTAATTCAGAGTGAAGTTATTTGCACATCACCATGTAATTAAGTCAGCAAGCAGCAGATGTCTATTTAAATAAATTTCATTCATGCTGTCAGTGAATGCTGAACAGATTTTTCATCAGTGTTTGAATAACAATTAAAACATTAATTTAGATTAATCACTAGACTCATAATGCTTTTGGGGAATTAATGCATTATATGTACTTAGACGTATGAAAATGTTAGGGAAGTGTATGTTTGGGTAAATCAAATGTTACGGTTATTTAGCTAGTAATTTTTCCCCAACTTGTCAAGCAGTAATTCTATGGAAAGTAGAGCAGCATTTTAAAAGACAAATATCGTTCACAATACCCAAGTGGGGCTGCTGGATTTCCTACAGATATAGAAAGGCAGAGCATGAAATAAAGAGCTGTTACATTTTTCTGTGCACATTAATGCTATTGGTTTTGAAGGTAATAGGAAATGGTACTAAAACACATGGATGAAAATGATTAAGATGGCAACGTAGTGCATGAACTTGAGTCATATTTTATAAAAAATATTTCAGGTATGATTAAAATTAAAGGATACTTTAATTTAATAAATTCACGCTTTAGGATGCTTTAATGTAGTGACCAAGGCATCACTGGCTGTTGCAGAGATGGCTTGCTTAAGTTTCCAGCTGTGCAACTACCAGTAATTCCTCCAGAAAGCTTCATCTGAAAGATAGGATGATGCTGACACTGACAGCAGGAGCACTGAGGAGGGTTCCGTAAGCCTTGTCCTTAGCATCTGGCACACTATGTTGGTCTTATGATACTGTACAATGGAGATGTTTTCTGTCAAGGTTTTGCAGAGTATTGCCTTGATGCCAAGGCTGAGCTGTGCTGTCTTTGTTTAGCACTCCTTGCACAAAAGTGACAAAACCACTCCTCTTGTTTCTGGTTGGTGGCCCTGCCTGTGGCAGGGAGGTTGGAACCTGATGATCCTTCGGGTCCCTTCCAACCCAAGCCATTCTATGGTTCTAACAAACTAATGCAACTGATAGTTACTTGTGCAGCTTTCTGATTACTGCAAAAACGAACTTTTAATTATAGTACCTAAACGCATCTTCTGAGCAAGCTGTGAAATCTCTGCAATTAATATTTCTTAGTGTTGCAGACTTCAGCCCAGACAGCCTCAAATGTAAGAATCACCAGAGCGGCTGCCTCTGCAGCTAGGCAGGTGCTGAAAACAACTGCTGCTACTACTGGTAAGTGAGGCAGTAAGTATACTCCTTGTGTAGCTGATATTGAAGTATTTGAGATGGTGTGCTGTAAAGAGGTGTCCTGGCTGATACCATGTGTGTGAGTACTGGAAACAACATGTAACTGTGTACTGCTGTTAAGTTCATTGTCAAATGATATACTAGGACAGCTCTGTCTTTAGGATCTTGTTTATCTCAGACACTCTGTCCTCTAGAGATACATATCAGCTTGTTCTGAACTGCCTTAGCACACTGCGTTCTGCTGTGTAGCTATCTCTTTGGAATACATAGACCAGAGCAATCATGCTAAATTGTCATGTAAGAAAATGACTAAATACTGGTGACTTAAAATGTCACCTGGAACTCTGGAATATTTAAATAATGGTGTTGAAACCAACATTGGACAGTTTGCTCTAAAATCCATCCATGTGGACTATCAATATCATAATAAATTGAAAGAACAAAAACTGGACTAGTGAAGATTTGCTAGTTTGGTGTATTACTGCTCAAGGATTAATAAGACTCATAAGGGACAG
Organism: Bambusicola thoracicus; assembly: GCA_002909625.1. NCBI lineage: Eukaryota > Metazoa > Chordata > Aves > Galliformes > Phasianidae > Bambusicola > Bambusicola thoracicus. The sequence continues at coordinate 5,784 of PPHD01021265.1, read as the reverse complement.
GTATGTCTGGACAAGGTGAGAGCCCACGTTCTGCAACTCAGGAATTTTTTCTTCATGTTTGTTTACTCAAGTAGGGGAATTTAATGGTTAATGAAGGAGATATTTTTAGCAATATGATCTTGGGTGTTCTCCAGAATGTTTTGCCGTATCTCATATATGACGCAAGTTAGCCCCTAGGTTGAAAGTTCAGACTGTGATGGTATTGGTTTTGATCCACCTATAGAAGTCCTGTGCCATGCATAAAGTCACGATCTAAACTCGTTTTACTTCAGTCTTTAAGGTGACATGGTGACTCTTTAAGCACCTGACAATATGTAAAGGCTAATGGCTTAATGAATCTCTTTTTCCAGTGATGTATCTCTAAATAGACTGTTAAATCCTAAGCTAGGTTTTCTTTTGAATGAACACTTGTGGTTCAGTATCTGCCTTCTAGCTCCCTCCCACTCAAGAAGCAAAGCCATCACTCCATGTCTTTAACCACCAGACTTTTACAGCAATCTTTTGAAAACATCGGTGAATGATTCTTTTGATCAGATGTGTTTTGACCTCCTAAAGTCTATTTTCTCTTTAGGCAACCTGTCACAGAGAAAGCCAGCAAATGCAGTAAAGCAGAAGAAAGCAGTCAAACCTGATGTCATAGAGGTAGGTCATGAAATATTTGAAATGGAAAAGCAGTAAAACTGATTTAAGAGCCAGGAAAAATAGTAGTACAAGTGTTTCTTAAATACAGTCATACTCTTGTGTAAAAGTAACAGGAAGCTCACTAATAAACTAGATTTTGGTACAAAGCTGTAGTGCTTATTTGTTGTATTGTTAAAACTTAAGACCAAATTTGGTTTGCAGGTATGGGTGACATGTTTACCAATCCTCAAGTTTTGGGCAGCAGTTTAAGTTTGAGATCTTGCATGACATCTTTTACATGATGTTTCCACTACTTAAAAAAATACAAAGACCTTTTCAGTTTTCTGGTTTTACCTAGTGTTTATAAATTTCATACAATGCATTTATTTTTGCAGCTTACTCTGAATGTATCCTTTCAATGATCAGGTAATAATTATGTGAGGCTTTAGTGTCTGAGGATTAAATGCACTTTTAGTTTTTGAACCACCAAGAACATGGTAAATATCATAGGGAAAAAGATTCCCAGCTATATAATTAAAGGTAGTCACTTTTGTTGTCCCACTGAAAATGCAAACCAAACTTTACTGCTTCCATGTAGAGACCACTGTATTTGAATTCACTGTGTCCTCCAATTCAGGTTCCTAAATGATTCATGTATGCATTCATACTCTGACAGTCCTGTGCAAAAAGCATCTGTTTACTTTCCTCTTCCCTATACTCCACTACTCCCTCTCACTTCGTGTTTCCCCCACACCTCCCTTCCCCAGTCCTATGTTAGTGACTGCAGCTGTGTACAAGTATTGTCTTAAAGCTGGTTTGTTGTGTACAAACACTGACAGGAGGTAAAAGGCGCCTGTATCTTAGTTCAGGTAAGGACCTCTTCACAAGCAGAAGTTGCTTGATGCTGCCAGGTGGTGAGCCCTTGCTGTAACCTTGTATGTAGTCATACTGCCACAAGAAATCTGTTAAAGTTTAAATTCAAAGCTTACATTTCAAGCAAGGGTATCTGAAGTATAACAAGATTCCCAGTGTCTTGAAGACTCATCTTTTCTCAGGAAATGGTCTGAGATCTTTTGGCTGGTTTGAGCTAACAATATCTCGATACAGGTATCTCAGAAATGTTCTGTATGATTGTCTTGTCACTCATCTCATAGGAATGTGAACTTTCTTCTCTTTCAACAACATTCTGTGGTTCCAATTGCACTTGTATTCTCCTTGTCTTGGGCTGCATTCCTCAGCTATCAGCTTACTTTAGTTTGTTCTTTAGCCTTTAAGTTAGGTTATGTGTATAAACTGTGATTATTCAACAGTCTAGTAGGATTTAGAGCCAGTATGCTACTCAGCTCTTGAGGAGCTTATCACCTTCAAGCATTTTCTTCTAACAGTGAGAGAAGCATTTGCTAGTTTTAATTACTGCTCCATTAGGCCAGGTGTTTTGCTGCTTCAGCCCTTTCAGTGGGTTGTTATGTTCCTCATAGTCAAGTGCTACCCTTGCTGCGAGAATGATTTGCAGGTGTCAAAAGCTAGTTGGACCCATGGTAAATCAAGACTTCTGTACATGCACACTCTTGTAGAAAGCAAATTACCTGAAATTGTTCCTTTTTTTGTTGGCTTTCAAGAAGTCATATAATTCTGTTAACATCTATTAGTAAATACTTTCTGATTTGATAATATAGTGCTTGTTTTGTTTGTGCAGATAATTCCTTTTAAACATGAAGCGAATGAAAATGCTCCAATGGACCCAGTGATATGCTCAGCATCAGAACTTAAACAGCAACAGACATCTGTAGAAAAGAACAATTCTGCTCCAGGAAGACCCAGAACGCGCTCCTTTGCACCACAGAATTTTGTGTTTCAGCCCTTAGAAGGGTTAACAACCTACAAAGTTACACCCATGACTCCTTCTAGAGCAAATGCTTTTTTGTCACCTGATGCCTTCTGGGATTTTTCCAAATCTCCAGTGTAAGATTCTTACTTCTTATAGCCTAAAATGCAAGTGAACTTTTGTGATGCTACAGAAAATGTGATTTTTCTGTAGTGAGAATCCACATGTAACAAATTGTTCTGATGTTGAAACACCTGATCACAGTTGCTGTTATTGCTTGATCAAAAGTGGTCTTAATATTGCAAGGCAAACTGTATAATCCGTAATCTTGCCCATGTTTTACCTATTCATCTATTTTAATAGGAATAGCTTGCGTTGTCTAGCACTGAACCAAAAATAGTCTTTAGAATTTTAAAGTCTTGTGTGTTTGGTCATATTTGAGGTCAGTTTCTCAACATTTCTTAATTCTTAAGCATATCTTTTTTCTTTTTTTCATCAGTAATACTGTTGAAAAGTCCAGTGAAACTAAGCTACAGGAGCCTAATTTAAAGTGTCAGATTTCACCTTCTGATCAAGACATTCAAGAACAGCAAATGACTACAACTTTGAAAGGTGAAGGTATGAAGTTCATATATGGTTTATCATTGTACCTTTTTTTCTTTAGTTTTTACCAGATTCTGAGTAAATGCCTTTCATATTTTTCAGCAAGTGAATCAGATACGAAGACTTCCATTCAGAGATCCAATGAAACAATTCCTGTACCCACAGAGATGGCAGCGACTGAAACAAAGTCAGATGATGTAAGAGAGCAAGAGCATGATGTGCCCTATTTCAGGTTTGTGTCTATTTGTTTTCTTTCATGGTTGTCTGTTCTGGGTCCTGAACATGAGTAACAACTTGTAAACAGTAGCTTATAATGGTTGGTGTCTTTTGTATTGTTAGTGCAAGTAAAGAATATATAATTCTGAAGACTAATGCTACATCCTATGAACATAAAGCTTGAAAGTAATAAAAATAAAGTACATCACAGCGAGTCTAAACTGAAGCAATCTAATGGGTTCTGCTCAAACACTGTGTAGCTTGTCTGAAAGCAAAAGGGTAATAATAATTAACAGTTACAAATAGTGACAACAGTTGGAACATTCTCAAATTGTTTTTTTCATTATTTTAAGAAATATTCTTCAGTCTGAGACAGAAAGACTGATATCTCAGTGCCTCCAGTGGGATGGAAAACTTGAGCTGGACATTCCAGAGGATGGTAAGACTTGAGGTGTAATAGGCATACTTAGTAATAGTATGCTCTATCTCCTAATGTTAAATCTTAAGTATAGTGTTTGAAGTGATAGTAGTGGATACTGAGCCGATAGTAGTTGACACTGAAGTGCCTATTATATATAGCTTTTCTGTAAATTCTAAGTATGTTTAAGTGCTTTAACAAATATATATATGAATATATAAATGTTTTAACTTGCCCGTGCTTTTTTCTATCTTAAACACTTACACAATTGGTAGCTTTTTTTGAAAGCAAGGTTAGAGGATTTCAGTGGAGAGATGGGCTGCACTGCGGGTCTGAACTTGGTTTAAACAGCAAGCAGATTCCAAACTCTTCAATTACTTATTTATATCAGTTGGGGAATCATGGAGTATTCTGATGTATTCTAATTACTTCCTTTGTTTCCTTGTTACCATCAGCTGAAGATCTCATTCGCACAACAGTTGGTCAGACAAGACTGCTTATAGCAGAAAGGTTTAAACAGTTTGAAGGACTGGTGGATAACTGTGAATTTAAGCAGGGTGAAAAGGAAACAACATGTACAGACTTAGATGGATTCTGGGATATGATTAATTTTCAGGTATGTACTTGCATGTTTACCTACTATAGTAAATACACATGATGGAGGTATTTACAAGCAATGGATTGAAACTTTTATTCATTTAAATATTCAGACTTGGATATTTTTTCTCTGTTAAAAATATATGTCCTTGTTTAACATTTTGTAACAGTGAATAGTACTGGAGGGCATACTGTGACTTTACAGTTCATGGACCAGTTAAGCAATCTTGTAGAACCAGTTACTGGAAAAAGATGTTTGACTTATGCTTACTGTATGTCTGGGGGCATTTCAGGTTTCTTCTGATCATCTGCTGGTTTACACAGAATCACAACATTGTAGGGGCTGGAAGGGACCTCTAGAGATCATAGCGTCCAACCCGATTGCGAAGCAGGCTCCCTAAAGCAGACTTTAGTTTGCTCTGGTGTTTGAAGCAAAAGTACTTAAATTCAAGCATAGCTATGTGTTTCATCTAATTTCCTAAAACAGTTTTTTTGTGTGTGTGAATGCAGTAAATCTTGCAAATTAAAGTTGGACTTCTCTGGGATTTCCAATAGATTGAAGATGTGAATAAGAAATTTGATGATCTGCAGAAGCTTCAAGATAACAAATGGCAACCAGTTGCTGTACCAGGCAAAGAAGTTGTCAAGGTATGTGTGGCTCCTAAAGCACTAAGATACAGCAGTGTATTGAGATCTTTAAAATACTTTGTAAGCTATTGGAGTAATGAATACTCTTAAATCCAAATTCCTTCTAATGCCCTACTTATAGATCATAGAATCATCAAGGTTGGAAGAGACCCACAGGATCACCCAGTCCAACCATCAACCCACCTCCAATAGTTCTCATTAAACCATGTCCCTCAACACAATGTCCAAACGTTCCTTGAACACATCCAGGGTCAGTGATTCCACCACCTCTCTGGGCAGCCCATTCCAGTGCCTATCCAGATGTTCATGATAAAAATTCAGTGAAATTCTTCTCAAACTTCACCTTCCTTCCTTGCATTTTGCACGTGTGCTTAGAATTGGTGCTTGTGATACTAGTTGCCCCTTCTTTGTTGGGAAGATTAGAGCTAAGAATTAGCAATGGCTCAAGGAGCCCTTGAACTCTTTGTTAGTAAGGCAAATGAGTTAAATTTGAAGCAGAAATGTACCCTTTGGATGTAGAACACTTTTTCTGAGCCGCTAGTGCTGGCACTGATGTGTCACAGGAATTTAGAAGTGACTGATAAGTGGTGAGTGCAAAGTGGTAATGGTGACTCATTAAGGTAGGATCATGGGTAATGTTAGGCTACTAATCCTCTAAGCATAAATAGATCTTACACTACCCCAAACGTGGTATTAATTATTGCAGAATAGGCAATGTATGTTATTTTATTGGCATTTTGGTTTGGAATATAGAATCCTAGAATGGCCTGGGTTGAAAAGGCCCACAGTGCTCATCCAGTTCCAACCCCCTGCTATGTGCAGGGTCACCAACCAGCAGACCAGGCTGCCCAGAGCC
>PPHD01021264.1:0-11595 GCA_002909625.1 Bambusicola thoracicus | reverse complement strand
AAGAAGAAGAAGAAAGAAAAAGAAAGAAAGAAAGGAAGAAAGAAAAAAAAAAGGATGCAACTTCTGAATAAGGGCACATATTTCCTCTCCTTTCAGCAGGGCTGGGGGAGGGCCCTCTCTGTTTGTCAGTTTCTCCTGATATATTAAAGAGCTCATTGCCTGAATCTTTATCTCGTAAAATGCGTGTGACCTCTGTAAGTGGTGTCCAAAGAAAAAACTTGCAGTAACCCTCTTGAAAGGAAAGCCCATGTTGGCTAATGGCTGGAATGAATAACCGGGAAGGGAAGCAGTAGTTAGGGAGGGCACTGGTAGAGATCTTCACTTGTTTCAATGCTAGCATTGCAGGCTGGAAACATTTACTTCAGTGCTATGATGGTAAGGGAGGTTTTAAAAAATGACTTACTGATTCTGGTGGAAATGCAGCTGACACTATCATGGAAGAGTGTCACATGCTCAGTTCAGCTTTCTCCAGAGTCAGACTTCCAGAGGGCTCCACAGCGTAACTGCCACAGCCTTTTTTGCTCACCAGTGAAGAGCCACGTTTGTGTCGCTGGGCTTGTGTGGGTCACACCTGTTCTTTGTAGGGCAGGGAGGTTACATACTGCTGTCTGCTGCATCAGAAAACTTCAGTGAGTACAGGACAATGCAGTAAAGGACAAAATTGGTATTTCTGGGGGAAACAGTACAGGCATCAGCAAAAAACTGCAAAACTTTATGCAGGTTCTATTTTGTATTACGCATCTGCAGGACCGTCCCTTTTCCAGTTTAATGTCAGTAATGCTTGGTGTTGCTTGCATGACCGGCTTGACTATCACATCAGTGTGATCTTTAAAACCCTTTGTTTGCCCGGAGTGCGGGGCTGCTTCAAATATGTTTCTGCACGCCTTGTTCTCGCTGGGAGGTCAGCTGCCCTTTCTGAAGCACCTCGGCCTGTCTGTGCTGGAGGGTGGCGTGTAGATTTCTGCCAGGGATGCTGGAAGATTCTTCTCTTCTCTTTTTGTTTTCAACAAAAGGCTACTTTGTTTTCTCATCACAAATTCTTTTAAGCTTGATTATCTCCCTTCAGAATAGGCTCTTGAACTCCTAATCAGGTAGCGCTTTTTCCCTTCACCCTCCTCATCCCTTCTCTCCTATTAAATACTGCAGCGGACGAGAAATAATCAGTTTAGTTCCAGCTAAGGTACATCAGCGCCCTTATAACAGCTCGATTGGCTGCAGCCCTTCAGGTGAGCTGCTGGAGGAAATGGGCAATCAGAGCCTGCAAGGAGCTCCCATCCTCCCCAGGACCTGTGCCTACAGTGTTCAACCTGTTTGCCCATTCAGGAATGGAAAAGCTGGTGGCCCCGTGGCTTCCATGGCCCTTGGAGCCCTCTCTGCTGGCACTATTGTTCTGGCAATTGTATTTCAGTTCATGGCTACAGGATTGTTCATACCAGCTCCCCAGCTACTTCATGTGTTTACAGTAGATGTTTCTACCTCACAGTATCAATATCATTAGCACGCTAAATGCATTTATTTCCAAGTGGTGACAACCAGACATCAGGGCAAGGCTCAAAGCTAGGCTTACACAAATGCCCAACGCCAAAGGTGGCTGGAGGCTTGTAGATCACCAGATCCTGCTGAAAACCTTGCTCTGGGCTCCTCCTGTTCAACCCAGTGGCTGCTGGGGGTGCCTCTGAGAGTGAAACTTCACTATTAAAGATGTTCTTTGTTCTTTGGTGCATCATCAGGCAGGAGGGGCATTAAGGCTTAACCAAGGATGACATGGGAAACTGGGAGAATTAGGTAGCAGAAATACCTGTATGTTTCAGGGAGAATACCAACAACCACATCATCCCACTGGTTGTTTTTGTACATTCTGACACTGTTACTTTTCTCGCTTCGTGTTATTTAAGTAAGCTTAATTTTGAGGGGGAAGAGCAGATGGCAGAGAAGAAGACAGAAAGGCTGCCTGTGTGAGCATCCCATGACTGTTTCCCTAGATTCCTCCCAAAATATCAGTCTTGTGAGATCATATGGGGACAGGTAATAGCAGTGTGTGCCTTGACTGCCTCCAGGCACTCTTCACCTTCTTTTGGGGAAGATTCTGGGAAGCTTGATTTTCAGCTGCTGGCCTTCCCTTGGCCACCCTGCATTACAGGGTCAGGCCCCATCTCACTTTTCATGCCTGGTGAGGGATCAGAGTGCTCCTGCTCCTGCCCAGTTTTGCAGTGCCATCACCACAGGAGCCATAAGATGCATAAGGAAAGGAGCTCTTCTCCCTCTGGCCTTGCCTTTTGGCCTCCTTTCTTTGCACTGGGAAGCGCTGGGCCTCTGAAGGCATGATATGAGACCAGCAGGGCAGTGCAATTGTGCAGTGATCTGATGGAAAGTGTGTCCAGACCTGCAGCAGCAAATAAGACTTCCATTGGAAAAAGTGATGTATTTTCTAAAGGTGAATTTTTGGAAAACTGGCCCTCAGTATCAGACTTCCCACTTTCGCATAGAAAAAATGTACTGATGAATGCACTGCAATATGAGCACAAAACAGAATCCTTATGTAGTGCATTTTCTACCATTCTCCATAGAGGATAGATTTAAAAAATAGGTAGTAATACATTTATTTGCATTACCTCATTAAAGCAATGATGGTCTCTGAGCAGGACTTTTTCTGGGGATTAATGGCCAGAAGGGGTTAGATCCGCAGCTGATGATCACCACTGACCCCATCTGGTCAATAATCCTTGCTAATCCACTTTTATTGGCCAGAGAGCCTGCCTGGCCTAGGGTTAGCACAGCACAGGAGCTGCAGCTTCACCACTGTTTGGAGAAAATTAAATGTGGATTGCAGCTGAAAGGGAAGGACAGATTTGGGCCCAGCTCCAGCTGTGTGCTCCCACCAGCAGTCCTTCCTCCATCGGATGGTTTGGAGACACAGCTGGACCTATGGCTTCTTGGCACATAGGCGGTGCTTCATGCTGGGAGCACAACCCAGGGTCTAGACTGTGCTCAGGGCAATGCAGTTCCTCAGGCTTGTGGCTGGGCATCCTCCTCAGCTCACCTGCATGGCTCCAATATACTGCCTCCAAAGAAAGATCTTCCAGAAGTGGCCAAGTCCGTACGTAAACCTCAGAGAAGACAGTACGAACCTCAGCTGAGACCTGCTGTGCACATGCAAGTAGTGTCAGTGCCCAAGCAGGTGGCTCAATTTCTTCCTGCTGTAGTAATGATCTCTCTCCTGCATGGGGAAGATGTATCTTGTAGTCTTCTTTGAGTTACTCAATATTTTTGAGATTAAGTAACTCAAACCAAAGACTTTTTTTCCCAAATGATGAGTTAAACATTCTCAAACATATCTGATGGTTTTTCATTGCATCCCTTTAGATCTATGCCCAATTGCTCTGCACAACCTAGGTTTATCTCTGCTTTGTGCAGTGCAGCTGTTCTGTGTGGGATCATGGCTGCACCCACTGTCATATCTTTACCAGCACTTTGCCTTTTCCAGCATTGCTTCCCGATGACTTGAGGACCCTTCTGGAGGAGGCGAAGGAAATGAAGTGGCCCTTTGTGCCAGAGAAATGGCAGTACAAGCAAGACGTGGGCCCAGAGGACAAAACAAACCTGCAGGATACGATCGGCACCAGGCTCCCCGATCTACTGGTATGAAGCTCAGCACAGCTGTTGTGGGAATCATGGGGTGCTTGGGGCAGGAAACCTTCCTCCTCTGAGAAGGTGAGGAGCTTCTTGTTTGTTTAGCTTGAGTGCTTGCTTTGCCCATTCATCTTGCTCACTTCTGTTTCCAGCAAGAAGTGTGTTTGCCTATTGCCTGAAGACCTGGCACTGTAATAAAGCCAAAATGCTTTTCCAGTGATTTTCCAGGAAATTGCTTGGCTGGGACCTGAGCTGGCCAAAGCCAAGGCGGGCAAGTTAAGAATGTAATGGTCTTCCATGTGCATACGAGGCACTGGTCTGAGTGAAGAGCTGCAGGATCCAGGAGGTGCTAGGGGATCCCAAAGTGTACTCTGCGCATTTTATCTATCTTTAAGATCAGAAGGCAGGAAGGAATTCCCATTGCTTCTTGTTTTCTGATTTATCTGGGTTACATGCTGCTAGCCCAAGGGGCAGAGCTCCCCTGGCAGAACCTGAGCAAAGCCTGCAGGTGTTGTCTGTGGAGGATGATGACTTTGAGCACTGATGAGGAGCTCCGGGAAACGAAGGGCTGTGCCCACTGCACGTCCCCTCGCCAGCACCGTGCGTCCCAGGGATCCCAAATGTGCCGGGAGGTAGTGTTGCTCCCTGGGCATTTATTTTCTTTCTTTGGTGTGTGTGGCCTCCGACAGAAATTTATGGTGGAGGTTGACCTCCTTTACAATCCCCGCTCAGCACTCCGGCTTTGCAGTGTTTGTCTGCTCTCTCCCAGGACAAACACCTGCAGTAAGCTCCCGGAGAGACCTGGATAGATGGGAGATTAATGCGGCGGTAATAGAGGGGCAGTGTTCTCAGCATTATGCCCTCTCCCCAGGTAGATGGATCCTTTCTGAGATGATACCAATTATTTATTGCTGAAACATCTGTTGATAACTGCAGCTGCCCTTGTTAAACAAAGCATATCATGGGGTCATAGACCATAGGGACCTAAAATCCCACCGCATGCTCGTTTCAGACTATTCACCAACACCCCCTGAAGTCCATTGGTGACCGTCGGCTTCAATGCTTCGTCGTGTGGTTGAAAATACTTTGTAAACATTGTGCTGCCTTTCCCTGTGTGCTTTGAAGTATTATTTCATCTTCGCTGGTAATTTATATTCCAGTGCTATTGTACCATGGGAAAAAGGGAAAACCTTTTTTGTTTTCCATTTAATTGTAGAAAGACTGACATTTTGACCTGTATTATTAGTATTAGTCGGGAAAAGGGATTTTTTTTCCCCTTCATTCATTTCTCCCCCCTTCTTTTTTTTAAAATAAAATTTCAAGGCAGAGCAAAGGCTGCTTCAGTTCTTTGAATAAAAAGCTGGGAGGGAAATGAGGCTGAAGAGAAGTGATTACAGTGCGATGAGGAAAGATAAAAGTCTGAGCAACTTTTTTCTTCTTTTTATTTTTTTTTGGCACGAGGGATGGAAGGAAAATGTAAGTCCCCAAAGGAAAAAAAAATATATAAGTCTTTGTCAATGACATGTTCAACAAAACCTTAAAAAAAAATCATCTCTGTTTGTTTTAATTTGCCATACTCAGAATAAGCTCATAAACCGTAATTCATTACATTTAAAAAGTGCTTTGAGATCCCTGAATGAAAGGCGCTTCATTACCATAACACACTGCGCGGTGTGGAGCTCTGGCTGCCCGTGCCCCGACCGGTCCGTTCTACGCTGCGCGTCACGTCGGCTGAAAGGCTCCATGAGACCAGCGCAGGGAGTAAGCGGATTAGGCTTTGGCTTCAAGGGTTTGCCTTAGTGCTACACTTTAAAAAGTGGGATGCCCGATGCTGGTGGCTGTGTGCTAGTCTGACACACCAAGAAAGCAAAGCCACCCACACCTTTTAGAGTGCTCTTCTTCAACTCTACTGTGGGATCATTACCTCTGTGTGTTGACCAAAGCTCTAGGAAGGCAAAAATAGCTTGGCGTTTCACAACAAACCAAAGCCAAATCAGAATTGTAATGGGACAAATGCAAACAAACAGGGGTAACTTCTCTAAAAAGAAATACCTGCCAAAGGGTAAAAGCTGAGGTTGCACTTCCAAAAGGGAGACTTGCAAGTGTTGCCCTTCCTGCAGATCACCCGTATCTGGAGAGATGGAAATACCCTTGTGCTCAGTGACCAGCCAACAGAGGGCAACATGCCCATGAGCACGCAGGCTTTGATCCTGCAAACCCTACTGTGAGCTTCACTGGAGTGAACTCCAACTCTACATGCAAGTAGCTCTCTTTTGGGATTATTCATGAAATGTTTGGTTGTATTTCCTTATATGATTAAGAGCCCATGTTCAAACCCCTTGCAACGATGTTAACGATGAAGGAACATCACTTCATTTTTACCATAAGCAGCAGAAGTTCCTGCATCGAGGTTCAGGCATTCAGTCACGAACCAGGACAGGACCTACTGCATAGGTACCATGCAAGTGCAAAAACAAAGCCTCAGCTTCAAAGATTTCATTTCCTTGTGCAATGACACCGAGGACAATCGTTCTCAGTTTATATTTAAATGCACTATTGAAATGACCTTCAATCACCTTCAGATTAAAGGTGTCTATCAGGCTGTGTGTGCCCCGAGACTCTCCAAAAACGGGTTTCCTCCAAGCAGCTGTGCAGGAGGCTGTGCAGGCTGATCTCCACCCTGGTCAGGGGAGAGCAGATCCTGGCCCTGGTCATGCAGAATCTCCTTGCAGTTGATGTGGCTATGGAAAACAACAGAGAATAAATCCCTGCAGCGCTTGCCAGGGCCTTAGCTAATTATGTGCTGCTGGATTGTCGTCAGGATAATCATTCTAAGGGAAGTGCCCCAATGCCCTTAGGGGTGTGTGTGGCACTTGAGAGCTGCAGCCTTTGAAAAACAGCCCAAGAGGGAGCTAAGGATTTAGTTTTCTCCTCCCCATACCTGCTGGTGTGGTAACAGGAGAACTAAAGCCCTTAGGATCTTGGTCGTTCTGGCTGACCTTTTGCTACCTGCCTCTTAAGAGCTCTTCTTGGGTGATCTGCGTGAAGTGGGGAGTAACTGAGCCCAGAGCTGTGACTACAGGCTGAACTCAACTCCTGAAGGGCTTGGTGGCATCCCGGCCCCCTTATGCTGTGGGAACCCTGTCACTTTGGGGCTTTTTGAGTGAGAAGTATTAGAAATCAGGCCCCATCAATGCTGGAGGATGGCCACCATCTCACGTGTCACTCATGCTGCCCAGCCAAGGCAGCGACTTCAGTGGGACAGCTTCAGCTCTGCAGTGCAGCTGGCCAGACCTGGTCCTGCTAGCATGCAATGCTGCAAAGCACTTACCTTCCACTGCACATATGGGAAAACTGCAGCAGGATTTGCATGGGCAGTGCCAGGAAAAAAACAGGAGCTGTGGTCCTGGATACCAATAGGGTTATTGGTTTGCTTTGCACATCAGCAGAATTTGCTGTTCTCAACTGATGCTTCATGGAGCCTTTCGTCCCTGGAAAAGGCTTTGAGTTGTCTTACTGGGGTCACTGTGTTTGTTTTTTTTCTCTCTTCCAACTGCTTCTCAAATGGATTTTTATTTTGAGGACAGATTTAGGAAAGACACTCTTGATCTGTAAATGATAATAAAGGTAGTGATGCTGCCCTATCAGGAGGTGTTTGTCACTAGCACTTAGCTATTTTGAAGTATTAACATATCCCCTTTAACACAGTATTGTAATGTAACACAAGGAAACACCAATAGTTTTTAATTAAAGACTGGGCACAGCAGGGGCAAATCGGTGCCACAAAGTTCCTGTTTCACCTATCATTGGTAGACAGCAAAATCTTTCCACTCCAGGGGTCCCTCAAATCCCTGCTGTCAGAAAGAGAAGGCCCACAGGAGCTCCCGCTCAGGAAGTTTCCTCAGTGCTTTAAAGGATTTTCTTCTGTTCTTGCCCCAAAATGCTCCTCCTGAGAATATTCAAGACCATCATGGCAGTGTCTCCTGGTCCCACTGACAAGTGTTTTCCCATTGTCCACTCAACCTGCAAGCAGCACCTAGGGCAGGGGTGGTGCCTTCTCTTCATGTCATGGTGAGGTATGTGTCCTTCTCCATCCTGCAGAGGGTTTGGGACATGGTGCAGCCAGGTGGGCTCTCCTGGCTCTGCTCTGCTGGAGTAAGCGACAGTGGAGGAGGCAGCACACTCAAGAGCAAGAGCTGGGAACAGAATGAGGAACGTGCCCTCGGCGGTAAAAAAAACAGGGGGCTGTTGGTAAAAGCGAAGGGAAGCCACTGCCCCCATAGTTTCTCACTTCATGAAGGATGATGTGGAAGCTTGTAAAACTGATCCACTCTGTGGTGTTTTGAGTTGCTAATAATGGACCTAATGTTAGGCTCATTGAATAAACACCCAACTCTCCATCGCCTTCAGGATGAATAACGTGAGCTAATTAAGAGCTTCAGTCGCTCAAGCCATTAAATTGGATCTGAGCAGAGAGGAAAGTGTCCAGGAGCCTCTCATTCCTTGCTCTGCAGCTACTTACTGCACAACTCGCCCATCCTGTGTTTGGGCTTATCCATCTGCACATCATGGCCATGCTTTCCCCTGCCAGTCACAGAGGTGGTAGGAGGCTTAATTCATTGTTATTTGCAGAGTGTGCTGTGATTGCCAGCTGAAAGGCTGAGATTGATAGAGAAGTCCCGTGCAGTGACAGCAGCTTTGGTCTCTTGGAAATACAGGCTTTGCTAACAGTGCGTGGGGTAAAAGGGCGAGACTTCAGCCAAATCCATTGCTGTTTTGACTGTGTGTTTAATCTGACAGGGGACAAATGTAGGGGGAGAAAGAGACGGGCAATTTGTTAGGGTTCAGTGAAGTGCTAACTAGCAGTAGATCTTGAGGGAGAACCAAAGCACCTGGAAATGCCTGCTCTGTGCACACAGCTTGAGTTTTTTGTGACTGCTCTTGGTTTTTTAGGATTTAAAACCTCAGCCTCAATTACAAATAAAGACTAAAATAGGGTGAGGTGAATGACCGTAGGCAAACGCAGGAGACCAGAGCGCCTGCAAAACTGTATGTGCACTCCAAAAATGATTTCAGCCCTTGATGCTTGCAGGGGTGTTTCTGCTACAGGGACCCTTCTGCACCTGCAGGCTGCATGGGGACTTGCCTGTGGGACTGTGGCCTTATAAAGAGGGCAGAGAGAGTGGATTAAATCAATATTTCATTTATTTGGGCTTGTAATTCCTCTTACATCAGCTGCCACATAAGATCTCTGCAACTCCCTTCCCCTCCTCCCCACCCTCATTTACTATGCACCAATAATTTCCCTTTGACGCGATGCTGCCAGCTCCCGTGCCAGATGGCCCCGGTTCTGAGCTGCTCCCTCTCGGGAGCGGCCCCATTGTCAATGCAGAGGAGGCATCGCGGCTTTGAACCCAACACTGGGACCCAAACTTCGGCCTTGGCGTGAGGAGGAGTTAACCCACTAATGCAGGAAACCATGCACACAGCACACCCTCCCACTCATCACCATTAAGGACAAGCCCTTCACTAAAGGCTGTTTTGCATTTTCCCCCACGGTCCATGTATAGAAATCTCGTGCAAATTTAATTCTGTCACCACCTGATTCCACTTCCCAGGCGTGAGGTTCCCTTTGTGTCCTAAACTCAATTAGACATATGCATTGGGCATCACGGACACAGATGTTAAAACAAAGTGCACACGTACCCCGCTCTTTCTTTTTCTCTTTTCCCCCTTCCATGGAGATGTGGATGCAGTGAGAAAGAAAGCGAGTAAACCTGTTTATCGCATTCATCCCCTCTGAAGAACAACGTGCCCGCAAGCGAGAGCTGAGCTGGGCTGAGGAATTCCAGAGTGGTGCCATTTGGCAGTGGGTGAAAGGCGTGAGTATGGATTTCTGGGTGTGCTGCCGGGAACGTAATTGCAAAGCTTGACACCGAACCATGTCCCTGTGTGCCACACAGCGTGCGGCCCTGCCTTTCAAAAAAAAAGTAGCTGAGTTTCTCCCCCTGGCCTGACTTTTCTACATTTTGTGTCCATTTGGTTTTGGAGAGGGACACAAGAGGTTTCGGCATTGAACGGGGAGTTAAATTATGCAGCTGCAAGACTGCCAAGCCCTTCAGAATAGGATGCTTCGTTTAGATTTTCCACAATGCTATTGAAGTGCTTATTTTCCTCCTGAAGAGACACAAACAGATGCAAACTTCTGTAAACACTTTAGAAATGAATTCAGTGAGTTTGGCCTCTCAGCAGTGCTCAATAGCTGACAGAAAAATGTCTAATTAGTGCAAGTGGAAATAATAGGGCCACTTGGATTCCTTCCATCCTCCTCCAAGTCTACTTTTCCTAGGGACTCAAAGGCCCTTTTGTTTGGTAGGTCACCCTCTCTCAGGCTTTTGTGCTCCAATCTATTAAAGGAAGAAGGGGAGGAAAAAAAATAGATTAGGCGATGCTCTGTGCTTAAATATATGGCCTGTTCATGAGCATTTCGAATGGATAGTTTGCAGTGTCAGTTTACAGGTGCTTAGAAAGGGGGATTCCTCCATTGTTGACCGGCACAAGCGGGCTGTGCGTGCGGAGCTCCAGGAATCCTTTTCAAGTGCCATCTTGTTAGAAAATCCAACTCCGGCTCAGGAAAAAAAAAAAAAAGGAAATTTGCACAAATCTGCCTCACTGAAGTGCAAACAAGCCAGAAAATGCTTGAAGCGGGCTGATACTGCAGCCCAGCGTTCATGCCATAGTCACGGACTTGTCTCCAGATGGTTTGATATGGGCTTCCCCCACACCTCAGAGGGCTCTGTTCATTAGAAACAAGTGTTAGTCAGGCTGCTGCCACTCCTGCCCTCGAGAAGTTGGTGATTATGCTGCTAAAAGGGAAAGAAACACATGCTGAAGATAAAAAGCGGAGATAGCTGTCCAACTCAGTGTTTCAGTGGGGATTTACACAAAGCCTTCTTGACAATCATCCTCTGATGATGCAGTGGGGCCTGAGCCATTGCGTTGCTTTAACTCTGCTATTAGCAGATTTACTGACTGACAAGAATGCTATGAGAAACACATCCTTTTTATGAGGAGACTTCATATAGTTGAAGGTGTTTCTTGCTTTATTCTCTTGCAATTTCTGCCATATCACAACACGGTACTTGAGCATTGCCAGCTCCCTGGCACTGGAGCCAAGTGGGACACCAGGAGGCAAGGCTCTGATGGGGAGCATGAGGCCATTTCCATGAAGCCCAGGCAAGCCAGGGCTGTGCCTAGCACTCCTGAGACTCCATGGCAGAAGAGATGGGTCCTTTGTTACAGCTGATTGCTGTGTTTTGAAAGTGGTGTGCTATCTACCACAGGAAGTGGTATTTGGTAGCCATCCATATGGCCTTTTCCATCCTCAGTGAGGATCCACGTGCCTTCTGATGGCGGTTTCACTGGGCTCCTGTCCTTTTAACAGC
Source organism: Bambusicola thoracicus (assembly GCA_002909625.1). NCBI lineage: Eukaryota > Metazoa > Chordata > Aves > Galliformes > Phasianidae > Bambusicola > Bambusicola thoracicus. The sequence continues at coordinate 520 of PPHD01021264.1, read as the reverse complement.
ATGGTGCCTGAGGAGCTCTGGATGATTCCTCATGTTAGCATGATGGCTGCTGGAATACAGAAAGAGTTCTTGCAGATACAGAGATTATTAAAGATAATCTGCAAGGGGAAAACATTGGACTCCTGTCCCTGTTTGTTCAATTATGTACAAATTAGTTTTGATCCTCCATCCAGACTTAAAGCTGCATTGATGCTGGTGGTCTATAGCCAGGGTCTGGTTCCACAGCCACATGGTCCCTAAGTGTCCCCCATTTCCTAGGGGAATTGTAAGGAAAAAGAGGAAAAGAAAAGCCAAGAGTCATATTCTTGAAAATGTAGTACTCAGACAGAAGATAGTCCCATCTGAGACAAATGCTTTAGTGACCATTTTCAGTCTCCCCAGACTCCCTTTTAAACTAATTGTTATTACTGCTATTAATCATTGGGTATAATTTAAATTCATTAACAGACTACCAAATTATATGGTTCCAAATACTGACCAGCAATTACAAAGACAAAAAAAAAAAAAAAAAAAAAAAAAA
>PPHD01021263.1:0-13318 GCA_002909625.1 Bambusicola thoracicus | reverse complement strand
CATCATCTTTGGACAGCAAGTATCTGAAGATACCTCTTGCTCTGAGCAGTGCTGCAGAACTCAGCTCTCCTGCCTGCTTTCATGCTCCTGCCCTTTCAGTAAGTTATGGGAATACTGTTAATAGCAGTTAATAGAAAATGAAGGGCATGCTTCCCCAGAGGCATTTTCACCAGCAATTCAGCACTAAAGCCATGAGAGCACCGGGTCTGCTGGTGGCCACCCCCTCCCACTGTGGTACGTACACTCCTGATGCAATGCATTCCAGCAAGAGGTCCACCCCTCGGAGCACCATCTGGCTGCTGGAGGTCCCATATGGGTACATGAAGCTGGGTGTTGTTTCCGTTACCCCTCGGGCTAAGATCAGCAGGAAAGAAAAACAACAGAAAAAAACAAGAACAGAGCACTTTTAAATTCTCCTTCTCTGCAGCATTGGAAGGGTTCAGCAACAGGACTCACTCAGAAATATACCTGGAAACTAGAGAAGGGCTTAATGCCATTTTTAAGGTAAAAAGACGTAGTGGAGAGAGGATGCTTGGCAGGCAGGGAGGAAAAAGAAGAAAGAGGATGGGCAGGGGGAGCAGAACCACAGGGATGGGGCACCAGGAGAGCCCAGATCCCCAGCAAGGCAGTGCCAACCCTGCTCACCCTACCTCCTGCACGGGACTGGAATCAGATGAGACATGCAGATACTGATGGACAGAACATTCAGTGAAGGACAGTAGTGACAAATGGGCACAAGAAGGGTACATGAGACGGCTGAGCCATGGAGATCCCCATATGAGATGGAGGATGCCAGAGCTCTAGCAGCATCACGTGGGTTCCCACTCTTACTGGGAGCTGCTGGGTCTGGAAGGATGGAGCTGTCTGGGGATGGAGCAGATCTGAAGACATTGGGATGGGACAGGAAAGTTTAATGGGAGACAACCGGGGGAGAGACAAGACAGCTCCCTACAGATACACACAGCGGAGGTCTCTTTGTGAGAGAAAAAAAAAAGTTATTAATGGAATAGCTTCCATTAATAAATGGAATCGTTACTCTAGATCTGGATCAGTGGGGACAGTGTGGGATGAGATGGGCTTGAAAGCAGCAGTAGCAGAGATGGAGGTTATGGGTTTAGGACGTGGGGTGAGATGGGTGGGGTTGACACAACCTATTTGGGCAAATAGAGATTTGGGAATGCCCACCCTGGGGCAGGAGTGGGCTCTTGGGGCCCTTTTCTGCTGGCCCAAACGCTTCATTAGCCAAACGAGCTACATGGGAAACCTCTGCGTGGGCTCTAACACAGAGAAAAGGGCTGTGAAGAAACAGGGGAGAGAGAGCAGAGACTGTTCTTGGAACTCAATCAGGGAAAGCTCGTGACCAGGCCCCTCAAGAGAAATTAACATTAATAATAGTAATAAATCAACAGGAAGGAACCCATGCCTTCAGACTGACTCCGCATCACTGGGGAGCAGCCACACTCACGCACCACTCTGCTCCCACACACCCACAGGTTAGCAGCAGGAGGTGCTCGTCAGAGGGTTAGTTAATTACTTGATTAATGCATTACCAGGGGCAGGTGTGCTGCTGTTTGCTCGCCTGCTTGGGAGATGCTGGTTTTCCTGGTTAGGATCACCACCCGTGTAACGCCCTGCAGATCAGTGCTGAGATTTCAGGTCTGTGTTTATCAACCGTTTTATAAGTGAATGTTGGCTTTTATCTGCCAGCAACCTGTAGCCCACGTGAATGGGCCGTACGCCTCACTCCTGACACGAACCATTTGCTTGGGGCATAACGAGAAGAGATAAGCAGCAGCGCAAGCCAAATATTAATGATGAACATTAAAACATAAGGGAGATAAATTAGTATGCTATCCACTTGTTTAATAAACCTAATGGCAACGCTGCTTAGCTGATAAGCTTCGCCTTAGCACAGCACTATAAGTAAATATTTTGCTATTCCTAATGGGGAGCGACCAGCAATGATCTGGGGCAGAGGTTTCAGCTCTGATCTCATGGCACTACAGCTGGAAGCTGTCATACAGCAACATCTCACTCCTCCACTTGGGTGGAATGGGCTGGAAGAATGAATTCCATGCCTATTTATTGGAAGCAGAGCTCAAAAATGTGCTCTGCTTCCAATAAGTTACTGCTGCTGCCCCCACCTCTGTGGAATGGGACCCATTCAGCTGCAAAAGGGATATCCCAAGAAATGGCCATGCGTCCCCTCCCCAACATCCAGACCTGACAGCACATCAGGTTGTACAGCAACCTGCAGATTGCTTCTGCTAAAGGCAGTAATAGGAATATGTGCATCCCGACACATCCACCTCTCGCCTCCTGCCCCGCTCGCCAGCTGGACAACGTCCCACAGGTTTGCCAAAAAAGCACAAGTAGAAAAGGACAGAAGACTTCCACTTCCATAAGAAGGTGATGAACTTCGGCTAATAAAATTCCCCATTCATCATTTCAGACCTTTTATCTCCCTGGCTGCCATTCACCTCCCTGTTCCCTGAACACACCAACGCAGCAGGAGATGAAGGAACTCCAGTCCACACAGCACTTCCCCCAACCCACGAGGACTGCAGACACCACAGCATGAAGGCATTCCTTCCACAGCACGACCATCCACGCTGCTCTTTGCTTGGAGGAGCTGCACGGTGTGTTGAGAGGAGATCCCTACACCGTGTGCCCACCAGGGAGGCATCTCCTCCCACGTGCCTCTCATTGAGGCATCGTTCCATTTATGTTAATTTTGCTCATTTCACAGCCATTCCTATGAGTGTTGCAGACCATGCCAGGCCCATTTGCTGTCCCCACTTCTTCCAGTTCTGCTTCACAGTCAGAGCTTCCAGAGGAACCCCTCACCCAAACCCCAACTCCAGCAGGGAACGTTGTCCCATTGCAGAAATATGTGAGGAGTAAGGGAGAAATCCCTGTGTTTTGCAAGAAATCCACACAGCAGTGTAAGTTCTGCCCTATCTCAACCTTTTGGAGGCAGCAAGAACTTGGTCCTTGCTCCCAGACAAAGCAAAGACAAAAACCAAGAGGCCAACAGCTGCTCAGCACCACCTGAACACACATTCACACAGCACAGAAGGGAAGAAATGGCAGATGGGCAGAGAAGGAAGCCCAGTGGTTCCTGGGGACGCTCCCAGCAGTGTGCCCCATTCCCCCATGCTGACCCATCCTGCCTGGCTCACCCCATCACCTCCCCAAAACCTCCCAGCTCCTCCCAGGAGCTGTGAAGTCAGATGCCAGAACAGCAACTGATGGAATATGACTAGTGGGCATGTTGGGGATGGGTTGATGGCTGGACTTGGTAATCTTAAATGTCTTTTCCAACCTTAAGGATTCTATGGCTTTGGGATGTGTTGATCCCACAGCCTCCAGTGACAGCTTCCCTGCTGGGGTGAGTGGAAAAGCACTCAGCACAGGTATAGCCACGCCACAGAGAGATGAATGGCTGAGAAAAGCAAATATTTGGATTCTTCCTCCTGGTGGTCAATGCTTGGCCGCAAGCGCAATAGGTGCTCTTTCTGAATGCAAGTAAAGGGGGATGGCGGCTCTTGTATCTCAATCAGGAGGACAAGACAATGCAGTCAACCACCAGCTTTCCCACTTAGACCTGATCCTATTAACCCAAATATCTCTCGAGCTGAGCTCGGTGTATCCAATTAATTAGCTTAGCCCTCAGTCATTTTAAGATGTCAAAACTCGGAGAGGATTCGGGCTGCTGGGCTGTTTCCCAGCCCAGTTTTTGTGACGTTTGGGGGGACAAAGCACAGAAGGGACCACACGCACACATCGGGGCTGTGCACACAGGGGACGCTGCCGACGCAGCCCACGCTGGGTTAGCACGGGGTCAGTCGGGTTAGGCACAGGGGGTTACAGATGTGAAGGTCTCCAGAAGCTGCTGTTGACTCACCACTGTACATGTCAGTGTGATTTCGTAAGGACGTTTCGTTATGGGGTTTCTCTGCAATAAACAAAAGACCGTGAGCGTACCGAGCGGCACAAAGCAGCGGTGGGGGACAGGGATGGGACCACAGCCCCGAGCACGGGGCAGCAGAAGCAAACAGAGGCGCTCGGAGCCTTAGACAACAAACAGCAACAGAGCACAGTGGTGCGGGAGGGGAAGAGAAGATTGCTTTCCTCCTACGAGATGGAGAGACAAACAAATGCGTGATAAGTGTCACCTAATTTGTTCATAAACATTTCCTCGAAGTGTTTTTCCTTTGGTATAAAGACACTGTTGACAAGAATTTGTTCAATTTGAGAAGAAAGTATGTTTTTTTTTTCTCTCAGTTAACTGTGAGATAAGCGCACCCCTGTTATTTCTTTCCAGCACAAAGCATGGGCTGGATGCGCCGAGGCTGCAGTGTAATGATGCAGAAAGGCATGGAGAGGGCGAACAAAGGAAAATGATAACAACAATTAAGCTTTAAAAGCATAATCTGCTGTAAAGCCCCTTTCAATTCCCTTGTAATTTAAGCAAATTGTGCTATATGCAAAAACATCAGCTCCTCATAACACACCCCTCTCCCTCATTGACAATTACCGACACCTAGGCGAGCAACGCCGCTAATTGCCAGCAGAGCTCCGCTGGGTAATGAGCAGAACGGAGAGCACCCAGGGCACAGCCTGGGGCCAAGACCCAGCCCAGGACACAGCAGCCATGCTCTACAGGAAATCCTTCCAGGATTTCTTCTACTTATTTTTCTGGAGCCAGACCAATATACCAGGCTGAAAACATCCGAGACCCAAATGAGCACACGGTTTTGCTTGCCACGTTGAGCTTGTGCTCATTCAAGGTTCAGTCCTTCCGTATGAGGCAAATTTTGGCATTATTCAGCCAGCTTTTCAACCAGATAATAAGTAATCGGAGTGAGTTACATGTACACCTTCCTCACCATTAGAAAAGTGCCCATTTGTAGTACTTGTATCACTACTTCTAGCGCTTTACACAAGGAGAGGGTGTTACATCACAAGGGCAGAATGCTCCAAGCCCAGCCTGTGGCTCACATCACGCCTCAGTCCCAGGTATCAGAGTGCTTTAATAGTATTACCTCCAATTAAGCCACAGATGAAGCTCCTGGTGCTGGGACTTGAGAGCCAGTGTCCCCAGACCCCTAAGGCACTGCTCCCTCTACTCCCACCTCCCAGAACTGACCATCAACTCCTGGACACGGTGAGCCCAAAGACTTGTTGGTCAGCGATGAACACACACTCAATCCCCCTATGTAGCACCACAGGGGGTCCCCATAAGCCTAAACCTGGAGCAAACCACGGCTATCTCCAGCTTTTCAACTTAGGGGAAAATCACTTGATATTGCATTTTTCCCTGAAGATGGAGGGAATACCCCATCTGTGTCCATCTCAGAAACTCAGCAATACCCAGACTGAGCTATCTCTGGAGCCTTGGGTCACTGCAAGGGAACAAGCCATGGAGGCAGTCTGAGTCCCATCAATTCTTAACCAGGCTCCTATCCCGATCAAAACGAGGGAAGACACTCTTTTTCCTGGTAGGACTCAGCACTATCAAAGACTGAAAGGAGAACCCTTCCCAAGAGGTTGGGAGAGCTCCATCCTGGCTGACAATCATGACACTTACTGGTTTTCACCTTGAGGGTGTAGGGATTTTTCTGCTGGATGGTGTGGGTGAAGTGGAAGCGTGCATTGCAGCTGTAGTCAGTCTGGGCATCCTGCAGCATGACATTGGAGAAGTACAGGTCACCGTTCTGGCCCTGGGAGACACGCTTGTCCTGGTGGATGGGCTCCATGGCTGCAGGGGAAGAGGCATTCGGTTAACCAGGACCTCCTGAACACATGAAGGTGAAAAGCAACCCCCAAGTTTAAGCCACAACCAAGCGTGGGTACAACCAAGCTGTGAACTAGCAATGGTGACTCCAAACGTAATTATTTCAAACTAACACTGCAGGTGCCTGAAGGGAGTGAGGGTTCATGATGGGAAGGGCTTGCTGGACTCACAGCTGCTCATCCAGAAGATGACAGGAGGAGGCAGACCAGGAGGCGGGTTGCACTGCAGGCTGAGCGGAGCACCTTCGTCAACCTCAATGACATCCACCTTCTCCTTGGGCCACAGGGGAGATCCTGGCACGAGAATCACAGCACTGCATGAGGAAGGCAAGGCATTCACTCTGCAGATCTCCTCCCTTCCCACCGGACCTGGCCTGGTTTCAATGGAATGGCCTTAATGCAGGGAGGGAAGCCTTATTTCTGTGTGTTCAAGTCTTATGGGGAGCAGCTGAGGGAGTTGGGATGGTTCAGTCTGGAGAAGAGGAGGTTCAGAAGAGACCTCATCTCTCTCTACAGCTCCCTGAAAGGAGATTGTAGCGAGGGGGGGTAGGCCTCTTCTCCCAGGTAACAGCAATGGGATTAAAGGTAACGGCCTCGAGTTGGACCAGGGAAGGTTCGGATTGGTTACCAGGAAAAAGTTCTTCTCAGAAAGAGTGGTCAGGCACTGGCACAGGTGGTGGGTTCACCACCCCTGGAGGAGGTCGATGACTGTGGAGACGTGGCACTGAGGGTCATGGTTAGTGGGCATGATGGGGATGGCTTGGGGTTGGTCTGGGTGATCCTAGAGATCTTTTCTAGCCTTAATAATCCTATGACCTTGACACAGGGTGATAGAATCACAGGGTTGGAAGGGACCTTAAAGGCCACGGAGCAGGCTGGGATGTCTGAGCACTGAATGTTATCTGTGCTTCTACTACAAAGCATCCATAGAACCACGGAACCTCCCGAGTCTGATTGCTTGTGCTCACCCCACACAACCGTGCTTACTCACTGGACACCTGGAGATGGATTTTGCTGGACAGTGCAGTGCCATAATCATTGCGGGCGAAGCATTGGTACTCGCCCTCGTAGTCATCCGGCCGCCCACCCCCATGGAAATCAATGACCAACGTCCCCGACCGCCTCCGCATGGACACTTTGGGGTCCTTTGCCACGTTGAAGAACTTCCCATTTCGTGTCCAGGAAAAGCTGTAAGCATGGCAAAGAGATCTGTGAGGTGACTGTGGGGCGTATTTACCCAGAGAGAGCCTTAGTTGGGCTACACAAGTAGACAGTTAAATTAGTGGCAGTTGGCATCTATGGCGCTGGCTTTGGGGACAGCGTGGCCAGCTCAGATCTGCTGTGCCCAGGAGCCCCAGCACCTTCAGAACCAGTGCTAACAAACCACAGAACTCCTGTACAGGAGCAATTCCGGGGCACTTACGTGGGAACAGGATTCCCTTTGGCTTCACATTCAATGAAGATGTTGTCCCGGGGGTCAACGATGTAGTCCTTCACAGACTGCTTGGTGATGGTGGGGGGCTGAGGCACTGCAAAGCAAATGACAGTGGTGAGGTGGGCAGTGTGAGATGGAGAAGCTCCACTCTGCTGTCCTGCAGCAGATCTCACCAGGATTCTGGCACCTTCCCCAAGCTGGCTGTGCAATTTGTGGTCCAAAAAGCCTCTGAAAGCACAAGCATGTGTAGGGTGCATACTATTTGCCACCAGCCCTATGCACCGCATGCACCTTGCACCAAGGCAAAGCTGGCACCGACCCTAACCCCTCATGCCATTTTGGACATGCAAAGGACACTATTATGTTCACGCAGAAGGCAGCACTTACATTCACTCTGAATATTTGCTGTTATTTCCAAAGTGCAAGCATAATGGAAAAGAAGAAAGAAGGGTTAATCGAAGGGCTAACCCCGATACACACACATTATGCACACAGACATAAATACAAACTATTGTTAATGTAGAGTCTGCAAATCCTAAACCATGATTTAACGATTCCAGCATGTTCTAATCCACCTAATTACAATTATATATGAGGAGACACTGTTGAGGACTCAGAGAATAATAGAATGATTGAACATCCTGAGTTGGAAGAGACCCATAAGGACCATCGAGTTCAAGTCACTGTAAGCTGCTAACTGCCTGTGCAGCCTCTGGGAGCTTTGGGGGGTCCAAAGAGGGTATGAAATGAACTCTAGTGTACCAATATCTATATCCCATATGTAGATATATAGATGTCTATCTTAGATATCTATATCCTCCAGCATCTCCAGAGCTGGAGGTGATGATGCTCTGCTGTGGATCCATGCCGTGCAGCAGGGAGGAGACTGAAGAAGCGGTGAGTTGCAAAGGAAGGCTGCCTTCAGCAGTTCTCCACCAGCTGTCAGCAGTTCTCCACCAGCTGTCAGCACTTCCCTTACTTTTCTAAGCTCAGATTACGTGTAAGCATCAAAATCACTCTTTTCTGACAGAAAAGCACAAGAAAGAGCAGAAGACTGCTGTTTGCAAACCTACTCCGTTGGGCCCAACTGGCTCCCATTTCTGTACTGCCTGCCTTCACATCCAAGCTGTGTACATCTCAGCAGATTCCCATGCTGGGAACAAGAGTGCCATGTTTCCATGCCAGGGCTGACCCCAGGGAGCAAAGTTAAGTTCATCCACAGCCATTTGGAACGGAGCAGAGCAGGAACTCAGACTCAAGTCTCGCACAGATAAAACACTGCATTGGGACCCCCACCTCAAGCTTTCAGTTGCGCAAGTATTTATTTTCCCCTCAGCAAATCAGAGCTTTCCCACTCTCTCTCTTCACATTGTTCCCAAAGAAACCTGGTGCTTCAGCCCGAGTACAGACAGCAGCACAAAGCGGTGCTTTTTCCACTAATGCACCGCTCGCCGGAGGACTTCTGTACGTTGCACTGTCAGAATAGATTCCCTGCAGCTACAGGCTGATTATTATTAACAGCCTCTACAGGAGGAAGCTGGGACACAGAGAAATTATGAAACTGGTATCCAGACGAGTAGCTGGAATGGAGCCCCTGAGCCATGACTTAGCAGCTCACTCTCGGTACAAACCCTCATCCCAAGCGCACCCAAACAAGTCGTGCATTTCCCATGCACCAGCCTGAAGATGCTGTCTAGCAGAAACATCATCCCTGCTCCCCTTCCTCCTCACTCCATATCCCCCAGCTCTCTGAATAAAACACAGTAAAACATAACTCGTGTCTCATGTTTAACCAAAAGTCCCAACAGAGAGAAAAACTGTGGGGATGCTCCACTTTAAGCCTATGGGCTAAAGGTTTGCTGGGGATGGGCTCTCCACCAGCTTGGTGGTCTGTCCCTTTTTGATGGGTGGCTGCAAGTCCTTTGCTCAGCTTTTGAGCCAGCAATTCAGGTGGGTTTCTGGATGAAATGTGGCTTCAAATGAAAACTATCCTAACTGTTCAGTTGGAGCAGGAGAGATGCCTGCTCCGTTTATTTCTTCACTCTGCCTCCGCAGCCCTTCAAGCAGGAGACCATAGAATCGTAGAGCTTGGAAAAGATCATACAACCCAACCGTCAGCCCATCCCCACCGTGCCCAGATTTAGAGGGGAGTAAACCAGAACTTACAATCCAGAGGGACTTCAATGGCGCTGATGAGGTGTTGGAGGCACAGAGCGAATGCGATCCCCGCGCAGGTGAGCTGGTGGCTGTGCAGGACCATTTTGGATATCAGGACAATGCTATGACCTCACCTGCCCCCCTGAGGAGAGCTGATGGCTGTTGGGTCCTCAGCTGCAAAACACACAAAGCCAGAGGTCAGCACTGCTACGTCTGCCTTTCTCCTCCTGGTAACTGTGGCGATGGAGCATTTGCAATCCAAAACTATTTGTGCAGAGGGATAGGGGGAGTTAATGGTGCCAGAATTCGTTTCCAGGCTGTTTCCAGTATTCAGCCCATGGTCGCTGTCCTTCCAAGGCCTTCTTTGTTCAGCCTTTATGGTTACCTGCGCTCAAACCCCAGAGCTCTGTTGGGTTCTCCCCAAAGAATGGTGGAAAATTACCCCAAAAAGTGAACGCAAAACCACTGATAGGGGAAATATTAAGGATGGTTTGCTGTTTCACGGAACCATGGAAACACGGAACCATGGAATCATAGAATGATCGGGTTGGAAGGGACCTCAAAGACCACCTCCTTCCAACCACCCCACCACGGGCAGGGCTGCCAATCACTAAACCAAGTGCCAGATGATGTTGCCTGGGGTCAGGAAGCTGATAGTTGCATTTCATGCACAAGACCCAGCAAACAGTACAACCCAGCTTTCATTCTGGATTGAAAACTAAGAGTTGAATTCCACTGAAGGAAGCACTGCCTGTGACCCCAGAGCCAACAAGAGCCCAAAATGTGCTCCAGCAATGCTGATGGCCATTCCCCTTCCTGACACAGCACTGCCTGCTACACACTATGGGGATATTTTTGGACCAACAAGAGCAGAGCACAGATGCAGCATCTCTCTGTGAGCTGCTTTGCCTCTATATTCCAGGAGGCAATGGGGCTCCGAGGCTGTGTGGGGTCAGGCAATGGGATGATGCCTTCACCCCTACACACATCCAAGAGCCTGCAGGGACTGGCAGCGCATCGCCTGGAGTCTTCATACACATCCATTTGATTTCTCTGTTAATAAACCCGCAGACAAACTGCAGATTAAAAGGGAGTAGAAAGGAGGATGATTTATCCTATCTCTACTGTAAAATTCCCCTTAGAAAGGCTGCTGCACCGCAGAGGTTGCATCACAGCTGAGTTACAGCTCTGTCTGTAATAGAGCTATAACAGCCGGGCAGCAGACGTCCAGACAGCTCTCAGCTGAGAGCAGAAACAACGCCAGGGCAGCAAACAGTGGAAAATCCCCAGTGCTGCTCCTTCCCATCTCCACGCAGCCCTGCACTGTGGTGGGACGGCACCGACGGGAGAGCAGCACAGAGGCCATTTGGCAAGCAAGGAGAGCCTGGGTCATGAAATATAAATCAGTCCAGCTTGGGCTGCTGCTGCTGAGCCCCAGCAAGGCTGATGTGGGAGGGAGGGGGCTCAGGACAACAGACAGAAGCCGGTGATAGGTACTGCAGGGAGCCAAGCTGACAGCTGTCAGCCAGCCGAAGGCACTGACACATGGCCTGCGCTGCTCTCCTGCACCCCAGACAGGGGCACAGTCAGTGCAAGGCAGCTCCTGAGGATGCTTTTCCCATTGCCCCTATGGAGAGCGGGCAGTGTTTTGCCATCCACGCTGGGCTTCGGTCTCCCTAAAGGAGATGCTGCTCCTGCACCGCACCCTGGAACCGTAGCGATGTCTGAAAGCCATCGTGGTTATTAAATTAGAAGGGATGGGGAAGGAGGATGGGGTGAATCCTTCTCAGACCCTCCGCAGACCAAATGTGCAGCCCGAGATTTCTGTAGCGTTAACAGCAAGATGTTCAGCCCCAAAGATGTACCGGGAAGCACTCCTGACCCTGTGCACGCATCTGAATCTCAAGGATGGGTCCAAATCAGAGCCCAGAACACGTCCCCACTGCCGGGCTGAAGCCCAAGAGAAGCCACCAGCCCTCTGCATCCCCGTTACACCAAATTATGGGTTGCAAAGGGGCTCAGAGGGGAGTCCTACTTTGATCTCCTTGTGCTCATTCAAAGCATTTTCCAATCCAGTCACTGCAATAAAAACAGTTGAAGGACAAAATAATTATAGGACCGGGTCAGTAATTAAAGTCATGTCCAGGACTTCCCCTGTCCTCAGGGAGCAGGTCATGCTGAACCAAGCTTTTCAAATGACTTCTTTAGCTTTCTGTCTCGGGGAAGATATCACTGTGATCTGTGGTCTTCATTATTTAGAGCGCTTCATTTCTCCAGTCTCAGCTTAAAGTGAGTAATGGCTAAGCTGGTTTTATGCCTCCGTGTTACTAAGCAATAGTTTGACTTACGAACTAAATCAGCCAATACTGCAACCGGATATTTAGCGAGGCTGAGATTTGTGGCATCCACCCTATGCTCACATACTGATATTACACCAACAAACATCACCAAATGCTTTCAAACATGCCTCTTTCATAGATTCAAGGGGTAAGGCAACAGGTATTTGAATAGCTCCATGTACTGCTTTGAGATCAGGTGTCAGCCACAGTGAAAGCAACGTCTGTGACATGAAGAATGGTCCTGGCAGAGGCATGGGGGATGTCTACACACACGTATGCATGAAATAGAAGTACAGACAGGACCTCCAGGTCCCTTCCAACCTAAGGCATTCTACAAATCCATAACTGAGCCCAAACACTGATTTTGTAGAGTATACAAAGCAGGAAGCTGTGCATCCAATTGATGGGTACATCCCACCCATCACCACCTGTGCTTGGACTGGAGAAACAAGAATCAGAAGGGAGATCTGCAGCAGTGGGATGGGAGCCGTGGGGACTCAGCTGGTGTAGACCAAAGGAGGAGGGCAGAGCAACATGGGAGCAAAGTGGGAGCCACGTGAGAATGGTCCACGGAGAACAGCCTGTATGGCACGTGTGACCTCACATCCACGCAGAGCATTGTCAGCTGAGCGCTGCTAATCCAAAGGAACATGAACAAATAACAAAACTCACAACAAAGCATGCCCAAAGATCATGCCTGCCTTTAGGGGAGCAACAGCCAGGCTCGTTCCGGGGCGGCTGTGGGTGCAGCAGCACAAGATCTGTCACCGTGCCCATGTGTGTAGGTGGGCTGCTGGGGTTGAGCGCTGCAGAACAGAGCCTGCATTGTTGGGAACGTGGGTAGCAAGGGAACTGCCCCAGCACAGAGGGTTGGGGCCCATAGCAATGGGTGTCTGGGGATGTTCCTGAGAGTATCTGATGATGGGAGATACCTGAGTTGGAACACAGCCAGTGATTCTGCTATAGATGAGGATGGGCAAATCCAGGTCCCAGCTATGCTTTCCTCTAGCTACAGGCAAGGCAGCAACAGGATGGACTCAGATGCCTTTTACCCCAGTACCCCTTCATGGTTCAGAAGGACTCTTCAGACTTGCTGCTGCTTTGCATTTCCCTGATGTCCTACTCTCAGGCTGTTAGTCTGGGTTGGGAAATGCATCCCTGGTCTTGCTCCAGACCTCCTTTCAGATGCTGTGTGAACATCTTTCACGAGGCAAAAGGATAGTGAACCCCATGGCTGGGCCTGTGAAACCAGGGACAGTTTCCCTTGGCAGGCAGGGGGAAAGGGTTCAAAGCAAGAAAGCCAAAAAATTGACATGTGTGTGGGAATGGTGGAGGTAACTGATGAGAAAATTCATCTCAGGGCTGAAAACAAAGCTGGTGGGAGCCAATAGCAGCAGTGCCCGATGGAGCAAGATGGGAGCTAAGGGTTTAGAGAGGAATTGTGCTTTCCATAGCAAAACGAGCCAAATCCGAAATAACAGTGCAGCAGTTAAGCAGCTGCCCCAGGGTTGCATGGAGCCAAGAGGAGGTACAGAGAGTTGGGATGTTGGGTGCTTGTGCAGCCCAGCAGTGCCCAGTGAGGCTGCAT
>PPHD01021261.1:0-13318 GCA_002909625.1 Bambusicola thoracicus | reverse complement strand
ATATATATATATATATTTTTCTTTTTTTTGCGATGTTCAATTATCTCGCAGCTGAGATTCCAAGGAGAGACTGCTAAGCATAGTTCTTACTCAGAGAAGTTCACTTTAATATGTCTTTCAAAGCTGAACAAATTTCAGAGAACAGATGTAGTATTACTGTTGTGAAAGTATTCAAAGCATTATGACCTGTGCAAACTTTTAATCTGGAAAAGCATAGCAAAAGTCAACATGCGATTTAATTGTTCAACAGGAAAAAAATTCTAAATTAACATCTGCCATTTTCTCAGTACACCTCCTAAGTGCATTTGAGCTCATTCTTTCTTGACACAAAGTTTGAATGATTGAGTTAACTTCATAGATATAATTTCTCTCAGAGTGCTGTAACACCTTACCAAACATAATTCTGGTTTAAAAGAAATCTGAGCTATATATTAACATTAGGATACATGTTATTTGGGTTAAGTCTTCAATAAATAATACACCTAAAGTTTCCTTACACTAAGATGTTTCTGGCATCTCTTATGAGAGACTTTGTTCTGGAAAATTCTGCAATATTTTCATTCTAAGTTGGGAAATGAATAACGGGGCATGACGTGATGGATAAGAAGTTCAGGGTAACAATTTGAATCCCTTAGGACTGCAGCATAGCTGCTTGCATGGAACTTGAATAAGAACTCGTACTGAACAAGATAATGTCCTGAGCAACCTGAAGGGAATACTTCTCCAAGAGAAGCAATGAATTCTCTAGCTCTGGGTGTTCTGACAAATACTTTTTTAGAGAACTTCCATTGGATGCAATTTAATGAGGTCAATACAGGCTTTTAATAGTTTCTTGTAGTGTATGTTAGACTATATGACACAACAACTAACATTAATTGTAATGAATCTTGTTTTTTTCTCCAGTGAAACATCTAGGTCCACAGATCAAAACTCTGGTGTCAGTTATTGCTCATTGGTATGCAGTCTTTTAGCAAAAAGCAAAATCTACTCAGATTTGTTATTCAGAAGACTGCAAGGGATAAAGTTACTATTAGATCAATTCTGTGGTGATCCCCATTCATTTAGAGGTGAAAAATATTCTGTGCATATTCAGTCTTACATCTCATTCTGAGAGATGGTCATTTCTTAAATTCACAGTATGCCTATCTCACAGTAAAATTTGGACTCGATGATTGTGACAATCTGATGAATGTCAGTTCCTTCAGTCAAAAGGGACTAACTTTCCTAAACAAATATGTAATATTTTGTTATCTCCAGGTACTGCTATTGATGACGGAAGGAAATGAGAGAGAATCTTTAATATTGCTGTTAGCAGAGGAGCTTGGCAGACCATGATTCACAGCAGTAAGTAACTACTCTAAATGAAACAAATTTACTCAGTCTTTAACACTAATTTTAATGAAAAAATATGAAATAAAGATCAGATCTACTGAGAAAATAGGTAACCTTTTAAACTGATGTTCCCTGAGCCACAATTAATTTAGATTAAATAGGACAGTTAGTGTACGTTATTTGAATACTGATTATTAAATATTCACAAAGGATTAAAAGTTATGTAATAGATTCATAATTGTGAATTTGATATGGACCCATTGCACTGCCACAGTACTCTGCAAATATGTTTGAGTAGGTAGTTGCTATTTATTTTATATATTTTAACAGTTTTATGAAGCCTAAATTAAATACTTAAACCTCAATTGAAAATGTTTCAGGGAAAAGCAAAGCAGAAAATGGGACGTGTTTATCTTGCTGTGTTTATCAAGACAAAATCCAGCAGTTTCAAAACCAACAAAAAATGTGAATAGTCTGTGAGGTCTGCTTGAGTAAAAGTTTTCACTGGATTATTTCACTGCTGAAATGCCTATGAAAGTAAACAGGTGTCAGGATGATGAAGTATCCAAAAAGCAAGATCCAGAAATTTTGCTGTTGACATCAAAATGCATTTTTCCCCATTTCCATCCTCCCTAGAAGAAAACCTGTAATGATGTATTAATTGCTATTTATTATGCTTCTTATTGCTTCATTTTTTATGACTTGTGATTGCTTAACAGAAGTAAAAGTAATCCTGCAGATAAAATGTACTAGGATAAGAGACCCCGATGAGCCTTACTGCAGAATTCTCGGACAATGTTTTTATTGTAATTGAGGGTGGCACAAAGATCACTTCTCTAATGACAAGAGCGGTAGCTCTGAGATCAGACAGGCATGCTATAACCTCTGCTGTGGCTCCACCTGCTGAAAGGTACAGGTTTGAGTTCAGAAGAGTACCACGGTTAAGACACATTACAGCTTCTATCCACTTGCTGATTTTTCACATCTTTGTGTGGTGCTGGCTGTGCCACATGTCTTTATAGCATGTAGGATGTACATGCATCTTGGTTACTTGGCAACAAGAAGAATCAAGCTTCTGTCTCAAGGGCAACATGGTACTAGTTGCCATCAACAGGCCTGTAACTCCTGCTCCATCATCTGGGTGTAGGTATACCTCTGAGCCTGGATGTGTTTCTCATCACTTCATCATCCTCCCATTTTGCTTTTTTTTTTTTCCTTGCTCATTTTCTAGCTATTGCCCACAGGCTGGCGCAGTACTGTAGGACACTGAGCTACAGTCTCACGTCAGTGTGGTACCCGAGGCTGTTTGCCTCTGGCCAGTGTAGCCTTTTTTTATTTTAACAACCATATTAGCCTTTCCCCTTTTTACTTTTTTCCCTTCTGGGTTTTCTGCCTCAATTTTAGGTATTTGCAAGGGAAAAGAAATAGAATCTCTTGTTTCAGGCGCCATTATGCAGCCAATAAAATTTGGACTTTTCTAGAGTTAATGTGCTGTAAAATCTAAGGTGATAAGAACTGGGAGTGAAGGAAATTCTTCAAAGTATTAATGTTAAGGAAGTTTAACTTCTGAACCATTCAAATACTTAAGCATCAGACAGTTTTTCTTTCATGTGTTGTTCACACAGCAGTGCAAATCCCCATCTATCTGGCTAGACATAATCACCTTCATCTTGGAATACCATTTCCTAGTTTTCAGCCATAAGCACTGATGTGTTAGTAACAAAGTAGTTCAGCTAGTATTTTCCCTGCTAGTTTTTCCCCCCAGATCTGTGTATTTGGATTCTTTGTCCATTATCATATCTATCAGAATATGTATTGAAATATAAGAAGGAAAACTGTTTTATTTCCGATTTTATTAGTAGCTCACTGCTTGGAAGCCTCTAAGCTTATTAATGCTGAGTAATGTGCCCGTGCAGCCCAGAAAGCCAACCATATCCTGAGCTGCATCAAAAGAAGCGTGGTCAGCAGAGAGAGGGAGGTGATCCTGCCCCTCCACTCTGTGCTGGTAAGACCTTACCTGGAGCACTGTGTCCAGATGTGGAGTCCCCGGTACAGGAGAGACGTGGAGCTGTTGGAGCATGTCCAGAGGAGGGCCACAAAAATGTTCCAAGGGATGAAACACCTCTCCTATGAGCACAGGCTGAGAGACTGGGGATTGTTCAGCCTGGAGAAGAGAAGGCTCTGTGGTGACCTGATAGTAGCTTTTCATTATCTGAAGTGAACCTACAAGAAAGAAGGGGACAAACTCTTTAGCAGGGTCTGTGGTGAGAGAATAAGGGGAAGTGGCATAATATATTTTACATGTTTCTGTGCAGTATATACTGTTCTGAAAAATTTAGCAATGAGACTGTATTTCTCAGCCAGTGCTTCACCTACAGTTGTAGACTAGAACAGCAGAGGAGGAATGAGGTCCCTGTATGAATCAACAGAGTATGTTTTTTTTTCTTCACTGAAGGCAAAGAAAATACGGAACACCAAGCATGAAACTCTTTAGGGCCTAGCTGTTTTTTTCTGCAGAATTGTATATGGTGATATTTCAGGTTTTAACATATAAAATTTCACTATCTAATTCTGGCTTAACTTGGGATTTATTGAAAATCAAAACCAGAGACTTCTAAGTAAACAACTTCGAGAGCAGTCTCCTTTTATGTATTTCCAGCAAGTTTTCCATAAGAAGTTCACAAACAAGCCAAGTAACGTTTGGGGTTCTGCCAAAGCATTCTTGAAATACTGTCTACTTAAAGGAACAACTAGGTAAAGGAAAAGGAAAACAGAGTTTTTCTTTGAATTTCTCAACCGAGTCTAAAAACTATACTTCATCCTGTAGAATTACTGATGCTGAAGATCTCTAACCCCTGATCACAGCAGTGTCCAGTTTGTTGCATCCAACACATCAAACCAGATACATGTCTGGGAATGTCTATATTTGTCAAAAGCAGAGCCTGGTCTAACTGAGTGAACTGACAGAGGCAGGAATGTAATAATACAACCTGCAGGTATATAAGAAGTACTGCTGTATAAAGGTGACTCTGTGCCTGCTGGATTTAGTGGTTAATAGCAAGCCAGCATTTGCCAGCAGTTATCATCACCTCTGTCTACTTGGAATAATAAATAACCACAGTATTGCAGACATAGCTAAGGGCAACCAAATGCTTCCTTTTCCTTGGCGATTGCTGGAGCAAACAAAACATAACTGATGATATCCCAATCCATTAAGGAAGGAGATGAAATGTGGTTGGTTGTTTATTTTTTTTTTTCTACAGCAATCACTACATAATGAACAGAGGGAAAATTAATTTTCAAAACAAAATGTATGAGGGGTAATTTAATGAAGGGCAGGGAAACAACAAAAAGTACAGAGAGTACTTGTTCGCAATCTGAAGGAAAAACACATTCAAAAAAGTTTAAGAGTTACCTTAAGTAAAGCACTGCCAGTAACAACAAGATTACCAACACTGGCAGAAAATTATGAGATTGAGGGAAAGAAAGTTGAGGGTTTACTTCAATTCATTTTAAGAAAAATAATCAAAAATTGAAGAAAGACATAGTATTTTCAAGTTGCTATTTTGGCATTATTCTGTGAGTTTGGGGTACAGTTTGCCTTCTTTTTTTGCAGATATATCAGCTCCTATAATAAAAGATATTGCCTCCACCTACAAATCTTGTCTTTCCTGAAGTTCCATACTCCAGCTAACTTTGCTGCCAAGGCAGAAGGTTGCACTCCCTGTGCTAGTGTTCTCACCTTGCTCCAGCTACTGCTTTAATCCTGTCCTGAGCTGACTCAACTCCATAACTTGACAGAAAATCAGGTAAAAAGTTAAAAAGAAAAATAAAGTCAGTTGTTGAGTTGAATCTGTTTATTGTACAATCAGATTACTACCACAGGTAGAGCAAGAGACAGAATATATAACCTAAAGCTAGAGGGGTATGGGAAATCCAAGAGGAATGGGACTTCCTGGTTTTTGAAGCATCTGCAGAGCATAATCTCACCCTTACATCCTTAGACCAGAACTACAATACAGGTAGTGATCTAATAAACTTGACAGGAGTATATTACAGTTCCAAAAAAATAAAAAAATAACAGAAAAATACCACTTGAAATATGTTAAGTGACTCCTGTGGGACATTTATTTTGGATTAAAAGCTTTTCTAAGTTAATGTGAAAATAATGCTTTCTCAAATCTTTAGCACAGAACGGAGCTGTAGTATTTGCACAAAGGAAAAAAGAGGGTAAAAGCACAGGCCTCCAAGAACAGCCTTTTGCTTAAAACCTTCAGGCCTTTTTAGAACTGGTGAGGAACTATATGCTCTGGGATTAGATTAACTGCAGAAGCAATGTAACTAAGAGAAGGCAGCAGGATAAAAATCAGCAGAAAACTCTTCAAGGTTTTAACAGTACCATTTTAAACAGAAGCATCATTTTAAATGGTAGGATTGCAACTGCAATCCACAGTTACAGATCTTAGTAGGGGTGATCTCAGTAAGAACAGAGCAGATAGTAGAGAAAATCAAGGGCAAGTAACATGTGAATTTATAAACTAAAAAGAATGGAAACAGCCACGACATTAAAATGAAAAGCAGTGGTGAGAACCTGTCTCCATGCTGATCTTCACATGTGCTTCCCCCAGCACAAACATTTTATGTAGCTGTGTAGTGTACCACACCATGGAACTGACATAGCTGAATTTTATCAGAAGAAAGCAGAAAAGAGGAAGAGCAATTTAACCCAACACTATCTCTGAGGAGAAGCATGACCTTGTTTTGATAGAGTATATCCTGTTTTAGAACTCCTGGTGCCAGACCAAAAGTGATGGTGTTCTATGATGCAAAGCACTGATCCAACAGAATTTCACTCTGCAGTTTGAATTTGTTTAAAACAAAGGCCTAAGCGGAAGAATTAACTTTATTCTGCTGAGCTGCATGCTAAACAGATATATATTTTCTTATAGTTGGCACAATAGCAACGTAAGAGCATGAATGACAATTTTATATTTTGCGGTCCTGACCTAATTTAGCTCAAGTGTAATTTAGGCATGGCATTTCAATTCAGATCAGGTTGGTCCTGCTGAGTGGCTCAGTGACTAATGCTAATGCACAAAGCCATAGCCCATGTATGCTGGTCAACAACTTCATTAAGTGGGACAGGCTCCATTTTGATTTGTGAGAGGCCAGACAAATGAGAGGAGAAAACACAGAAGTAGGTAAAGAGCACAGTAGCTAAAGAGTATCTGCAACATGCCCAAGTAATGGTGATGCTGTTATTGAAGCCTTGTTCCACCTGGCCCATGCACAATTCCAATCCCTTGCCCATATATTTTATTAGGCTGCATTTAAAACTAGGTTGCAACCAGAGGTGTTCCACATTAATCAAAGAAACTGTACATTTTGTTAGCTTCATTTTGGCAGCTGTTATTGCCAATATAGAATACTGTATTTCTGTGACGTAGCGGGTATTTTGAAGGATTCTATTTGCCAGCACTCTGCTGTAAGGCTGAGGCTTTTTGAGCTCACGGTTAGTGACCAACAACTTCTGATGGGCTCTGGAAAGTCGCCATTCAACTTTTTTTAATTAGGTGCTGCCAGATTTTATAACCTCATTGCAGGTTAGAGAACAGCTGTTTTGTTAGCCTCAGACATCGCGGTGGCAATGTCTTCCATTGGCACAAAGGTATTTGGGCAGGGCTGTACTGGATGCAGAGAAAAGTGAAACATGACCTAAGTACCCCCAGAGAAAGCACTCCCAAACATGCAATAAAAAGACACAGTGAAGACAAAGTTTTTTTATTTAACACTTGAGCCTGAAATGACTTTTTCCATCCTTTGGCTCTTTGGATATGAAGTGGGAACAACAGCGTTACCTCACTTTTAGAGGGATGATGTGAGGATAAGGTTTAACTTTGCAAGATGCCTGACCTTATGGCACTGTAGTACCATGGCATTATGTAGTACTCAGGCACCGGGTTATCCTTTTTCCAGGACACATGATGACAAGTAGGACTCCTAGAAGACCACAACGGATTCAGAGTGTGGGACAGGCTGAGCGGCAGAGAAACAAATTGCACTGCTCTATGTGGGGAACATGGGCCACGAAGCATCACCGTCCCGCAGAGAGCTGGGGACGCAAAGGCGGACAGAAATGGAACCATCGCCCGGGCAGCAAAATACAACATGCCCGCAAAGAAAACACGGAAGAGCAACCCCCAGCCCCTCAGGCCGCACTCGTCACCTCTTTCCTCCGGGGAGCGGCACCTCTCAGCCGCGCCCCCTCAGCCGGCGAGGCGCAGGCGCGGTGAGGACCGCCACGGCGGCGGCGCTTGCGCATTGAGGCCGGGGCCCGGCGGGCGCGCAAGCCGTGGGATTCTCACACCGGCGGAAGGCGGCGCTGCTGCCGCTGCGAGGGGCCCTCTCGGCCCCGACACAAAGACGAGGGCGGGTGCGGCGGTGGCAGCTCCGGCCCGCCACCCCCCGGCACCACATGGCGGCGGAGCTGCGGCCGCGCCTGGCGCCGCCCTCGCGGAGCTAAGTGAGGGCCCGCTCCGCCGCTCTCCCTCCTCGCTCCTCTCCCATCCGGCACCTCCAGGAGGAGCGGGGCCGGACCCCGAGCGCCATGCTGCCCCCGCTCCGCCGCCCTCCGTGCCGCCCGCTTCGCCCCCGTGCCCGCCGCCCTGCGCGCCTCCTGGCCGCGCTGCTTCTCTTGGCGGCGCTGAGGGGCGGCGGCACCGCGCTGCCCCCGGGCTGTAAGTACGACGGGCGCCCCAAAAACTCCGGCAAAGCGGCGGCTGGCGGCCCGCTGGAGGTGAAGGTGGTGTGCAGCAACCTGGAGCTCGCTCACGTCCTGCCTCCCGAGGCGCTGCCCAACCGGACGGTCACGCTGTGAGTACGGTCCCGGGGGTGGTGATTTTGGGGTGGAGGGGGGGCAGCGGTCCGTGAAGCGCTGTGCGGGGGGCTGCGCGGGGTGGTCCCGCCCCACCGTGCATCGTCCCCGTGCTCCCCGCTCCGTCCGAACTTCGGGTTACGTTCAGGAGTGCTGTTCCTACGTGGGCTTGATCCGAGCTCATCCATTTGAATAACAAGTTTCGAGCAGGATGTGTAGCTTAGTCCAAACTAAGTAATGTATTGCTCTTCACGGGAAGGGTTTGCGAGTTGTTTTTCTTTTCTTCCTGAGACACTAACCGAAGCTGCGCAGTAACACTGAATTTCATCAGTGATGGCCCAAAAACCTGTGTTCTTTTTGTAGGGAGCCTGTACTACTGTGAGAGGACTCGAGTGTGATTGAGTAGCGTGCAAGAAAGTTGATGAAAAGTGA
This sequence comes from Bambusicola thoracicus, assembly GCA_002909625.1. Taxonomy (NCBI): domain Eukaryota; kingdom Metazoa; phylum Chordata; class Aves; order Galliformes; family Phasianidae; genus Bambusicola; species Bambusicola thoracicus. The sequence goes on along the minus strand of PPHD01021261.1, from coordinate 4,680 downwards.
CTGTAGCATAGGGTCTGGCTTAATATGCTTACCTGTTTTGCTGGAATGAATGTCTCCAGCAATGGGATATCTTCCACATCTCTGGGCAGCCTGTTCCACTGCATCGCCACCCTTATTGTAAACAACATTTTCTTTATACCCAATCTAAATCTCTTCTCTTTTTGTTTGAGACCATTTCCCCTTGTCCTATCATCACAGACCCTGCTAAAGAGTCTGTACTCTTCTTTCTTGTAGGTTTCCTTTAGATAGTGAAAAGCTGCTGTCAGGTCACTTCAGAGCCTTCTCCAGGCTGAACAGCCTCAGCTCTCCCAGCCTGTCCTCATAGGACAGGTGTTCCATCCCTTGGATCGTTTTTGTGGCCCTCCTCTGGACATGCTCCAACAGCTCCTTGTCTCTAAATGCATGTACTCTTGTCCTGAGAACAACAGTTTGATTGTGTCCTCTGCCAACTTTGACAGCACTTAAACCTGATGGAGGGACTTCTTTGAGAAGTTCGGGTGAGATGTGTACCCCAGTCATAAGGGCCAAGCAGTGGGAAAGGGGAAGACCAAAAAAGAGGGGCATAAGTAGTTGCCCTCAGCTTGTCAACGTGCAGGGGATCAGAATATTTCTAAATGACCTGTGAGAAATGACCAGAAATACTCGTGTGAAGTTTCTGAAGTAGAAAGGAAAGCAAAAAGTGAAAGGTGACAGCTCTTTGATCAACAAATTGATTCCGGTCTTTGTTAGCTGTAAGTGCTATGCAGCTGATTAGCTGTTAAAAATACAGTATTATCCACAAAAAAAAAAAAAAAAAAAAGATAAAAGCGTGTGTTAGTCTGGGTGATATGCTGAAGTTGACAGTGGGGGTCTTTTGATTCAAAAAGCTTGGAGTCACAGCTGTGATTGCTGTGAAAGACAAGCAAATATCAAATATAGTAGCCTTGCTGTGAATGGACCTTTGTTCATAATTGCAGTGACAGAAGAATTTGGAAGAATTCATTTCATTTTGGTGCTTCATACTCCTTCGTTATCTAGAGCATATCTTCATACAGTAATTAGTTGCTTTCATTTCTAACCAGCCTTTGAAGTGCGTGACTACTTCTGGAACAGATTTTCCCTTCTATACTCCTAACTTTTTAAATGACTTAACCAGAAAACACATTGTTTCTTGCTGTTTTCTCTATTAAGTATCATAACAGCGTTGATAGAATCAATGTGAATGCACTCTTTGAAATTTTACTTAATGTTAGACAAAGATTATTAAACTGATGCTTCTGATTTTTCTAAGTAGGTGCACACAGTGGTTGTTGTGTTTTGATATCTTTCAGGTTTCTTCATTTCTGAGGTATAACTTTCCATATCTCTGAGATTGTTTTACTGAGTCAGTGTTAACCTGGTTAGAAAATGCTGGTGATTTATGAGCTGGGTTGCCATGTGCCATTATGTGCAATTTCACTAACATGCTGTTTAATAGTGGCTGAGTTAATTGTTATCTAATCTTTTTCCAAAATTACGTTTTTTTTTTTTCTCCTCCAAGCTGATACTTGGAACTGCAGTGGTTGGTGGGTAGTGGAAAGTTTTCTGATGAGAGTCAAACTGCCCTGAATTATCTTGAATCTTGATTCTTGTGGGATTCTTCTATTAAGATAAGTCCTACTTCTATTATAGCATTTTGGATTAGTGGATCACTGCAGAGATAAGTAGCTGAAAATAGATCACTGTTGTGTGAATCAGCTATGTTTTAATTCAGTTAATTTTCTTCTTTGTTGGCACTTATTTTGCACAAAGCAATTTTAAATATGAGGACATATGTATGGTTTCATATAAACAATGTATTATTTTCCTGGGAGTGAGCTAGGCAGAACTTAGGCGTTTATGTTCTTGAGAATCCCAATTCCATCCTCATCGCTATTCAAACTCTTATATTGCCGATATGTGAACTGCTGTGCATTTAGCATTTACACCTCTGTATTTTTTCCTTCTGATATATTTTTGAGGATAAAACTGTCTAAAAAGTGAGGGAAAGAAAATGAATGGAAATAAGGATAAGCAAGTTTGTATCTGAGTTCTTGCACATTGTTGTAGTTGGTGGTTAATAATGGCGTTGGTAGGTTTGGCAAGGTCACAGTTTAGGAAATGGCTGGCTTTTGTTTGCCACAAAACCTTTCGTTGTGCTAGTAATTTAGGTCACTACTGGTTACAATTACTTAGAATCTGTAGTTACAATTCAGGGGAAAGAAACCCTAACAATTTCAATTAATAAAGGTTAAAGTAAGTTTGTTTTGTGGTTGAAGAAGAAAAGCAAACACTGAAATAAGTGCTTTAAAGTATAGAGAGATGTGTACAGGAGAATAAGTAATGTTTAGGATTTAGGCCTGTAAATTGAGATTCCTTTAGAGTCTAATTAGAATTAGCTAGTGCGTTACTGAGCAGTTACTCACATTCACCTTGAAATATGACCTTCAGTTATGGCCAAGGAAGGGGCTTGTAGCCTTATATAATAAAAAGTGATTGGGATGCAAATGAAGGGTGTACCTACATGAACATCCACAGATTGCTTTGACCTTTGTAGTTTAACCGGTCAGATGAGATGTTTCTGGTGTGAAGATAATGTAACTGGGTGAACGTAACTTCATTCTCTGTCTACTGTATTTCTGTAGATACTGAAGTCACTGTCGTGATTCACGTTTAAGTAAGCAGCAGGAGCATGCTATACCTTATGCAGTAGAAGTTTGAGATAAGATAACCATTGCTGTTGTTTTTTTGATGCAAGCTGAACTGAGGATTTCACAACTTTTTCTGTTGAGCAAAGTGCTGTCCCAGCAAAGAGAAGCCAATGAAGTTAAAATCCTTGTTGAGAATTTTAGTCACTGATTTACATAAAAGTTATCCTATAGGAATGTAAATGAATGGAGGAAATGCTTGTATATTCAGTGAAGAACCATGTTTCTGAAACAGGAGCTTGACTAACCTACAAACAGCTTTGCATAGCCACATGCTCAGTGTTTGCACTTGCAAGTGTTAGCCTTTACAAGCCATTACGTTAGCCTGGGTTTGTATTCAGAACTGCTCAAAGATACAGTTAACTGGATTGCTGTTGAGAATCATCTAAAAATGTCGCATTTTCCCTGCTTCCCAAATGTAAGAGTATCAAACTACATCCATTAAGCAACTCAGGGGCATATTTATTTGGCCTTCCAAGTACCTTCAAATCTTTTCTATTTTTTTAACTCGAATTCCTGAACTCCCAGCTTTTCATAGCAAAAGGTCACTCACATCACAAGGAATCACTCCTATCACAGCATGTGATTGCACTGTAATTACAGTAACTGTGTGTAGTTATGTGAGTAATTTTTTCCTACTTGCAGTAAATGGATCTTCAAGTTCTAAAAATAAAGCATATTGTTATTATACAGTCACTTATATTTATGGTTACTAATACTCTTCCTTTTTTAAGGTGTCATCTGTTGCTTTGCTAAACTATTTTGATTAATTTGTTTTCCTTTGTAGAGCCTTTATTATGTGTTAGAAAAAGTGTCCTTTACCAAAAAATTGTCAAACAGGAAAAACTGGCACAGTAAATGTATTCAGTGGAAGTTTCCCTCTTCTTTCTTTTCAAGTCCATTTCCATTATTAACTTGAATGGTACTCTTGACAGCTAATCCCTTTTTGTTAATGTAGTCTATCTGAGACTGTTTTAAGTGCTCTGTACCAATAACTTCAACAGCGATAACATTTTTTGAAGACACAGAGGGCTAATAACTCCCATTAAAACTTATCTGTAAATTTTCTTCAGTCGTTGGATATGTGAACTGTCTAAAACGTGTGTTTCTTGAGAATACATGGCAATACGGAGACAGTGCAGTAGTTGAGAATTGTCACGTGCACATTTTACCAGTGACATCCAACCTGCAAGAATTGGTGCTGTTTCATTTTCTGTGAGGCTTGTATTCTTGTACATCTATACAGTATATGCCTACCATTTCTGTACATTTTTTACCTTGTTGATAAGACCGCAATCCACATTGAAGATCACGTAACGTTTTACCTTATATCCTATTCCAGCACTGATTCGTCATTGTGGGTAGGGTTGTTATTACACGATATTGAGTACGTACAGTGTTCTTTTATAAATATGTATGCTCCCATGTATGTTTGAGCATTGCAAGAAAACTTAGGTCACATCTTGAACAGCATTTACTGCTATTTTGGAAAGTTTTGTTCTACCTCAATAACTACTACCGTTTTCTTCTATACTCTGTGTGCACTGGGGCACTCAAATTTGTATAGTGTTCTGCTGTTTCTTGTAGTGTAGTAATGTCTTTAATGTATACATAAATGCGTATATGGTGAACAGATATGAACATATTTGGTGATTGCCACTGGTAATAATCTCCATGCAATAATGGTGATGTCAATACATACTAATATTTCTTGAGATTCTTCCACACAAATGTGTTTGAATTAAGTCCCTTTCTAAAAGGTTATTATACTTCTCATCAATACATGACATAGTTAAACAAGGCTTTTTATCATGGGTACAACTGTACGCAGTTGTTGCACTTGAGAGGCTTTTAGATTTTGAATGGGAGCTACGTGTTGATTACTGCTATGTAGAGAGGAGGATATAGATAAATTCTGCAAAATTCTCAAACAAATTTGTGATTTTGTAATGAGTGAAAATTCAATTTCTTAATT
>PPHD01021260.1:0-13319 GCA_002909625.1 Bambusicola thoracicus | reverse complement strand
AATAATTATTATTATTTTTAAAAGGAAGATGCTTCCCCCCCGCTCCGTACACTCATTTGCTCTTAAAAATTTGTTGTCATAGAAAAGGACAATTTAGCAGTAATTCTGAAACCATCACAGTTGTTGCTAGCATATGTTTACAGTTAGCCCTGTATAAAACATCAGGTCATTACACAGGCAAACTGTCTCATTCCTGTGGCTTACATGCTTAGTACATCAAAGCAAGCACTGAATAGTTTGGTTGGAAAGGACCTTCAAAGATCTAGCCCAACTGCAACTGACTTCAAGTTATCCTTAAGTACTTCCCACACACACTTTGGAAAAACTGTCAGCATTTTATCTGCAAATGAAAAATTAGCAAGAATAGTTACAAAGGCAAATAAAGTGCAGAAGTAGCAACTAAATCTGCATCTGTTTTAAATTACTTGTACTTAAGTCAAATGCTGTAAAAAAAAGTATTAGTAGAATGAACTAAGAAAGGCTCTACTGACTGCAGAAATCACAGCAACTGATTTCCTCTGCACCCCTCCCCTGAACCAAGCTGTTCAGGGATGTTTCTCTTATATTCACCAAGCCATTAGTTTTCTGGAAAAAGTAAACTTCCATTGAGACATTTATTCTGAATATACACCCATCTCTTCAGAATAAGTCTTCTCCTACTATTCATTTTGTACTGCACTTTAAAAACCCCCCAAAATCTTCTCAGTAAGTCACAGGCTTCTGCAAAGGACAAAAGACCATTATTTTAAGTTCCCAATGCAAAAGGAATCTCATTTCTAAAGGGACAGCAAAAGTAATTTTCAGGTAAGGTGAGCAGGTGCTGACGCACTACAGAAGTGCTGAAATCACAGAGTCAGCCTGAACCACTGCTCCCACAACAGCCCTTTTCCCTTCTCTGTTTTCCCTCAAGTTGACTGATGAAATGCAGCTCTTAGGGGAAAAAAAAAAAGCTCCTTCAGCTGTCATTTTGCAGACCAAGCACAGCTAAGATCAGCAATTTCAGAACATGCCTATACATGTCAGTTTTTCATTAAGAATCTAGGACGTATCTAAACTGCAAAAAGATCTACAGTCCTCCACTGATTTCTTTAGGATGATACAGTAAAAAGTCCTGAACCCAAACTTCCAGTACAGGTGAAAAACACTGCAGGTTAACTTTGCTGACTCACAGGCAACTTCCAACTTCTAAGCCAACACTACCAAGCCTTTCTGCTTCATTTTTTTAAGCCCTATATCCATGCATATAATATTCATGTATATCAATGCAGCTTAAAAAAGCAGAACCAAGAGGCTCAGCCCAGCAGCACGATACATACATGATTACCTTGGCTGGAGCTGACAGGACGAGGCAGAGAGGGAGAGGAAGGACGAACAGTAAGGGAAGAACAGTTTGATTTGGAACTGGCAGCAGTGAGCCTGAAGTCCTCACTGATCTAATAAAGAAAGTATGCAGTGATTAAAGAAAAACTGAAAAAAACTATACAGGACACACTAGAACCTGAACTAAAGTCTACAGAAGCTTATTCAATTTTAGTAAAGCAAGCCAGTGTCAGCTTTTTTGAGACCTTCTGTCACATCCACTGAAGCTTGTTATTCACATTCTTAAGTGACAGTAATTTTCAACACTGTATTTCCTGACAAAATCAATAGCAAGTTTTACAAACCACGAGGGAATAAAAACAGGAATTCTACTGCAAGGACAGAATATGTTCTGTTGTAATACCAAAACAAGATTGACTAGCTACACAGCACACAAATGTGTGAGAATGTAAAGAGGATTCAGGTTCTTGATTCTTCTCCACCTCTGAACATCCACAAGAGCAACGCTTGAGAATGTCATTTTAGCACCCATCAGCAAAAGCAGTAAACTTACACCTTTGCAGTATCCCTTCTTGTCTAAATGTAAAATCAATTTATGGTCATCTCCACAGTCACTGTAAACACTATTAAGCCATCCTATCCTTTCCTCCCACTTCCTCTCTCCCAGATTCAACATAAAAAGGAAGGTCACAATTATTGAAGTTACACTGAAAACTAAGAGGCAACATCACAAGTTCATAACAACATTAAAGCACAAGCAAAGAAAGTAAAAACTCAAAAGCTGCAGGAAACTTGAATGAATTCCCCTCAGACCTAATTTGTAGAGGTCTCTGTAAGTTTAAAACAATGTAATAAGCAGCACATTTTATTTGCTCTTCTCAGCACTGCTCAAACTCACATTTTTATCAGAGTTGCTCAGTTTGTACTTCACCTCCTTTGATTTTTGTATAGCTTTTAGAACTTCGACGGTGTCTAGTTCCTTCTCTGTAGTAACAATGTTATCCAAACAAACCTGAAAAAAATGAAAAATATCTAGAATACTGAAAAACAAAGCAGCACTACAATTTATTTTAATAATAAAAAAATCATCTCAGCCTAATGCAAACTATGTGCAGCTTAGTAAACAGATGCAAAAATCATCATAATTGACCTTGCTCCAAGCTGATATGAATTTAATGTAAACTCAAATGGTTAAGCTTCTCCGGTACCCTTTTAGCGCAACTGTTTCAATATTAACAATACTGTTTTATAATGCACTGAAGACAGTGAACTTTCATTCAGATCCAGGAGTTAGGAGTGTGGTAGAATAGTATCAGTATTATTTTGTCCTCTGAAGACCTTTTCCAATTCACACTTAAAGTCCATCGGATTTTAGACTTGAAGAACCACACAATGGCTTGGGTTGGAGGGGACTTTAAGGAGATGTGGCACTTACAGACATGTTTATTGCACTGGTGGATTGACAGCTGGACTTGATGATCCCATGGGTCTCTTCCAACCTTAATGATTCTATGATTACCTAGTTCCAATGCCCCTGCCATGAGGTGGTTGCCACCACCAGCTCAGGCTACCCAGAGTCCCACCCAGTACAGCCTGGAACACCTCCAGGGATGGGCACCCACAGATCTGGGCAGCAGTGCCAGGGCCTCACTGCCCTTTGAGTAAAGAATTTCCACCTAACATCTTACCTAACTCTCCTCTCATTTTAAAACCATTCTCCCTTGTTCTTGTCACTATCAGACCAAGTCAGGCTCCCTCCTCTTTATAAGCTCCTAATTAGCACTGGAAGGCTGCAATGAGGTCTCCCCAGAGCCTTCTCTTCTACAAGCTGAACACCTCCAGCTCCCTCAGCCTTTCCTCATAGGAGAAGTGCTCCAGCTAGATCATCTCCATGGTCCTCCTCTGGACCCGCTCCAACAGCTCCATTTCTTCTGCTGGGGTAACATTCACACTGCTTTACTTTCCACGGTTTAGAAAAGCTTTTTCAGGTGCCAGTTTCAAAAGAAGTACAGTGTGGCTTACCTCTGAGGCCCTGTCCCCAAACTGAGCAAGTACTTTAGTCCGGTAATCAGGGATGATGCTCAATGGATTGCTGGATAAGACCACCTTTTCTAGGCATGGGAGGCTTCCTATATTTTTTACTTCATCAATCTGAAAGTTTATGATTAAATTAACACAAGTTAGATAAATGAAAATTAGCATACCCACTGAGCATTTCTTGCCCAAGTTACAACACATGACAAGCAGGCAAAAAATAATTACAGTTGGATTTATTTGCAGTTTCTCCCACTAAAAGATACTGTTTGTGTTCCAAAGCACAATTCAGTTTAGTACTGAAAATCAACAGTTACCTGCTCTATTTTGTTGCTGCTGAGATCCAAGTTGACTAATGAGTAGAGTTTGTTAAGACCATACAGACTTTCCAGCTGATTTCCTGCTAAATTCAGGGTTTTGATGTTTCCTAATTTTGTGTGAACACCTTCCAGTGATGTAAGCTTGTTGTAGGATAAGTCCAGATGAACAAGGTTATAAAGATGCTACAAAAGCAAAGAACATCCATCATACACAATACATTAAAATTCAACAGTATCGGGAACACTATTACAGCTTGCTCACTTTCTGTCCAACAGCATTTTTCATGCTGGACATGAGGTTTAAGCCTGTCAAATGGAAATTCCCTCAACAGCTTTTATACTGACCCAGAGAAACAACTGCAATGAATACAAAGATGTCAGTACTGGGAAAGAAATTAAAGTATACAGTGCAAGTATGAAACATCCACTGTAACGGTAATGAGATGTTACAAGGGATAAGCAACTTGGCCTTAAACAATTTTCCATAAGAAAACGAGCAACAGAACTCTGAAGAAAATATTTGTTCTCTAAGCAGTCTGAAAAGAAAAACTGACCTTCAAAAATCATCATTTACCTGTAAGTTTTCTACTAGTGACACTCCATTGTGACTCAAATCCAGAAATTCAATCTTTGGAATTAATTTCTAGAAGATAAGAAAAAATGCCTGTGGTGAAACATTTTAGCTCTTAAATCAGGCCAGATTTGTTCCCATATTAGCTGATGGTAAGGAAAAGGTAAAAAAAACTATCATCCTGCGCACAGTTCCTCAGGATTTGCTTCAAAAAAAGCAATGGTTATGAGATGGTGCAGCAAAATAATTGAAAATGGCTCTTACAGAAAACAGTATCACACAAAAAAACCCCTGAACAATAGAACTGCACTGCTAGTACACCATCTCTAGCTGAGTTATGAACATAATTATTTCATTCTTCACAGGAATAGTAAAAGTTAAAAAAATAACGTATGTTCATATTTGACACATGTTCTTGTGATGACAGCCAATCTTGGTTTTTTTCTCCTCAAGAGGTAAATTATCAAACATAAAACTAAGGGACTGTCAAAAATACTGAATCCAGTTTCCATGCTCTTCATACTGCTTTGATGTCAGAGGGCTACCAGCAAGCCACAAGTTTAAACATAGGAAGTTTCTGCCCTGATAACACTCCAAAGTAGAGCCTAAGAGGAGTTTCATTTTTTAAAAAAAAAGAACACACCTCAAGAAGTCAGCGTTCATGAAAGCATTACTTAACAAGCACAGAATAGCAAACTTTTCTCCTGTAGCATAGAAAATACCAAGGTAGTCAAATTACCCTAAGTATTAATGAGGGCAGCTAACCAGCATTAAAAAAAATGTAGATGCAACTGAAAAGAAGATACAAAGCAAACGTAAAATCCTTGCTACTGAAACATGCCTCAGAAGACCAGACACACTTTTTCAAAAATGAAATATTTCTTACCACTGAATCATCAATTTGAGAGATGTTATTGTGACTCATATCCAAAGTTGTTAAATTTCTCCAAGTTGGAATAACTGCTGTGACTGGACAGTTTGCTGATGCACCCTCTGGCTCCCACTGATCAAACTCTGAGGCCTCAGGCACCAGGATTTCCTATTTAAGATGAGCACAGTAAAACATTACACCTTCAATGAGAGCAACCCACTTTGAAAATAGTCCAAAGACTTATGTAAGGAATGCTTCTAAACTTTATAATCACCTAGACTAAAGCTGCTGGTCTTAACAAGTGGGCTGGCTGGGTCAGGAATTTTTAGATCTACAGGAATACTAACATTAGCAGCCAATCAAATTGGAAAATATGAAAGAACAACATAAGGATGGAAAGTTATACTAAATACATACCCCTCACCAGATCAAAGCACAGAGAAAAGAAGAGGTAAACATTCAGTTCTACATGAACATTCCAATAAAGACATCACATATGTTCCTCTGAAAGGACACATGTAAACAGTTCCATGTGCTAAAAAAAGTTGAGATACAGAAAGATTAACAAATCCTTTCAAGTTTGATGGTTAAAAACAACCTGTGCAAGCAACACAGAAAAGTACATGGTCTCCTAGTGGATGGTTCCACAATACAAATGTTATTTTGTCATGTACTTTAAACATGTACCAGAAAGAGGAACTCGCTCTTACCTTCATTGATGTTACTGAAAATCGAACACTCATTGTGGCTAGAGTGTGCTTCGAAGAAGTCAGCCCTTTGATGAGCTTTCCTCCACAGTGATTTATCTATTTGAGAAGAAAAATTTAATTTGTACAAAGTCAAATGCTAGAACAAGAAAATAAGACACAGAAGAAGCAGCTAGAAGCCTTGATATCAGGTTCTCCACTCTGCTACCCATTTGGAAAGTAGATATGGCACTCCATTAAAATCTCCTTCTGGTAACAAACAATCAGGAGATAGTCAGACCAGAAATACCAGTACAAATCAGATGCTATAAAAGGTTACAAAATTGGTGACTCTTTCTCTAGAAATATTTGAAGTGACGAGGAAAATACTGCAGAAAATATTCAGTGAACAACTGAAACTTCATCGTTTGCAGTAAAAGTACACTACTGAAAACACTCTGAACATTATCAAGCAAGAAGCACTATATCCCAAATTGTACTTTCACAGATTGAATGTCAGGACATTTTCACACATATTTGATGGTTTACAAATAAAAAGCACTGTGCAATAACAGATCACATTAGAATAAAGCTGTAAGATATTCAAGACAATCAAAAGCAGCTCTATTTAGGTATATACCGGAAATCTCATTCTTTTTGAGCACAGTGCAAAGTAGTCTTAATTTGGCATCCTTATTTTCAAGTATTGTTAAAAAATAGTCTAAAGAAAGGTTCCATCTAAAGATTGCTCTCTCAATTTCTAGCACCAACTCTAAGGATACCATTATCAATATAAGACATACGCAGCAGCTTGGATTCAGAGCCTGTATAAGTAAGCAGTACCTCAGTCATACCTCTATTTGATGAAGTGATTTAAAAATAGATAGATCAAATGGCAAGTGATGCTCCTGTATGTTACTGGTTCCAAAAGGTCCTCCTGTTCCAGTGACCTGGTTATTAACATTTAAGAAGGGGGTTTTAGTGCACATAATACAACTTAGCCACATTTCAGAACTGCCACCTTGTGTTTGTATTTTGTAGCACACTGAGCATGGAAAAAAAAGACACCATTGACAAGACAAACCAAGGCTTCGTGCTGAGCTGAACACAGCAGAGCCACATTCTCTGAACATCTGGTCTTTCTAAGACAGAACGGGGAAAAATTCAGAGCACTGACAACACAGGTTTGGAGAAAACACATCACTCCACTGATGCACATCTAATAAAAATGCATCTAAAAATTTCCATGTGCCCATTGGAGTCTGGCCCCTGGAGAACACTAGCAACACGAAAAAAGATGGGCTGTTTCCTTAATGTATCCTGTGAAAACGATTTTGGGAGAATTCTTTAAGGTTTTCTCTGGTCTAATCTGAACCACACAAGCTCTGAAAAGACTCTCAAATGTTTAGAAAGGTCAGAAATGCTGAAGATGTCTATTTTTCTAACAACAGTGATGTCCTCCAGCCAGTGAATCCTCAGTTCTGAGGGTTCCGTACAACCAGAGAACGGCAAAGGCAACTGAAGAGCAACAGGAAAAGCTGTAAAAGTATGGCTTTGCTATTGCAGCTTGTTAGGTTTCCAGTGAAGCTTCCTCTGCTTGTTACTCAGGGAAATACTTTCCATAGCACTTAACAGGTAGTAAGAACACTTATCTGTCCTAAGGCTATCCTACATTTATTCTGACATGGCATTTTAGCAAAAGTTTCAGATCAATTTCAACTATGAAAGTGAGGGCTTGTGTTGTTTTTATTTTTTCAGATAGTCAGAAATAAAGATGAGAAAAAGGACAGAATTTACATTCATACATGCACATATATATACACACACACACACACGTGTTCCTACAGATACACTGACCTAACAAGCATCAAAGAATACAGGGCTGCGAAAGTAATACTTATTCACAGTTCTACCAGCACCCACATTCTGTAAGCACAAGCCTATAGAGAGAGCTGCTGGAAAGAGCACACCACAAAGCAAATCAGCACTTCTGTTGAAGAACTACAATACATATTTCTAGTTGACAGAACAAGCGTATTTAACATGAACTTCTAAATGATCACTGGGGTTTACTATCAGTAAAAGCTCTTGTACATTCAAACTAAGCTCCAGAAGTTTGCTAAGAATCATGTCAAAGGCTGGTAGGAACAGTATCTCCTGCATTTGTGCACATATAGCTCACCTTTAAATATTTGAGCCTACAAGTGAAATCGAGAATATGACCTAGGTCTGTTTTGGCATCTCCATTAGCACATGTAGGCTTCCCCTGTAGCAACTGTTGAGTAACAGCATATAACTGCAGTGGTCTAATGGTAAAGACTTCTCCAGCCATTAATAACTGCTCTCCTGAAAAACAAGAGTATGACATTAAATACATTGTTGCAGTGAGCTGCACTTCTTCAGTGATTATAAAGAATAAATGATACACAGAAAATCTACGGTTAGAGGAAACATCCGTCTCATGCCTTAAAACTCGAGGCTGACATACCAAAACAACTGTATTTTTTTTTGCCACTTTGAACACTTTAATTAGAAATTTTTTAAACCAGAATAATATAGCTATTCAAAGAGGCACTCATAATACAAGCCTGAAGCTCCTAGTGCAACTAATGGCAAATATTTCCCTCCTTCACGGGAGTACAATCACAAAATCTAAGAGATATCAAGCTTTTCCTCCCAAAAAGCTTCAATCCATTCAGAAAAAGCAGTGTTTGTTTATCCAAACAATAATTCTTGCAGCTTTAGCAATTTTGCTTAAATGCTCAGTTATAGCAAACAGTTTCTTTGAGAGCACATCTTCCATCACACTAAAATCAATGGAAGCTCCCTGGACAGACAGGCATCATCGGATATTTGTAAAGTCTTGCTTTACTACAGAACTATAATTAAACAGTAGAAAACAGCATCCTCTCCAGAGGCACCTGAAGAGTTAACATGGAACACAACAGAACACACACAAGGAATGAATCCCTCTTCTCTTCCCTTTAGGGACATCAGACTGACTCATAGACAAGCGTGCACCAGCTTTCACAGTAAGCAGAGTTCTCAGAAATGCTGAAAAATACGATTCCCTTGGGCTTCGGTGGGAGCAAGCCCCAGAGCTCATCTGCACACAAAAGGGAGATTATACCCATATACAGCAGTGAGACTGCATGGGCTACAAAGACAGGACAGATTTCTTCAGCAATTGCCATAATGTTCCAACATTTGCAGAGTGGACCCTCTGAAATGGCTGTATCTGGAAGTTAATTTTGAGCCAGAACAACCTGGAACAACACTCTGAAAGATGCTTCACCTATTGCCTCAGCCATCCAGAACATCCACTAGCACCTAGCATGTCCTTTAAGGCAAAACAAGCATGGCTTAATCATTCCAAACCTCCTCTGTTAACTGAACAGTTAGAGCTATTGCAGGGATAGGAAGTGCATCTCATTTTCATCTGCCAGCATCAGTACCTTATTTAACTGACAGGTCTCCCATTTCCCAAATTCTGGAACAATAATATTTAGATATGTAAAGTGCACTTAATACACTCTGTCTCAGCACTCAGTGATATAAACCAAACTTCCCTACACAAAATACCAAGATGAAAAGGCTAATGAAAACTTCTAATTGCCAGTACCACAGCTTATCCTTTTAATCTTTACGTATCAAAAACTCAGATCTCTACTTGTCTGGAAATTAAATACCAGAGGTGCATTTCATGCATGCAGATAGAGGAAAACTGTTACTTCATTCACAGCTAATTCTTCCAAGTTATTTACCTTTGTGAAAGAGCTCTTCAGCCAAAGCAGCAGTGATCCCATTGATCTCCTGCAAAGAATAAATCATTGTAATTAAATGTTATTTATATACTCCTAATTACAATTTTTCAACATGCACCTTTGCTGCTTTCCCTTTTTGCTATAGTGCACAAGAAAATACAACAGAACTGTGACCGTGTCTTATTGATTTCTTTATAACTTGAAAATACTTCATACAAATGACCCCAAATCAGTTATTTCATACATTTTTTTTTTTGTTTCCAAGATGGAATACATTGCACTACATTTAAACAATTAGATTCTGCATGTATTAAAAGTACAGCAGCAGCTAAAGCAACTATTACTAATCATCACAGCCCAGCTTGAAAGAAAGCTCAACTATGAAGAAGTAAGAATATTCTCCAAACAAAGAAAAACCACAGAACATTCCACAAATTTTGTCAATAAGACAAAAAGAACACTAATACATTAACAAACCTACAAGGAAGAGATAAAACAACTCAGCTTGTGAACTTCAACACTCTATTAAGCTCAATGCAGAAAGCATGAGACCACTTCCCCATCCTCCACCTTCTTCTCTACCTTTCTGGACCTACCTATTGTTCTCAGCTTCCACTTCAGGCACTGACAGCTCCAGGAGGAAAGCAAAACACTGAACCCTCAACTCAAGAATTTCTTCCCTCTAAATTTGAAGGTGCACAAAGATCAGTGCACTTCCTATCTGAACATACTTCTGTCCATAAAAAAAAACATGCTTTGTGCAAGTCCACAAATAGAAAATTCCCCTAGACACACACACACACCTCATTTTAACATAGCTGCAGTGTAAACAGATAGTATGGATCATCATGAAATGAGTATCTGACATTTTTACTTCACTGACAAATCCCTCCATTTGAAAGGAGAGAATAAATTCACAGGCCATCTGAAACACTTCAGCTCATTTCATGAGGCAAGCATTTTAGAAAAGCACATTCTTAATTTAACTGACACTCCACTCACAGAGGATAAACAAAGCCTCCACACTGTTGTACTGGAAACAACGAGCTAGAAGAAGCTGCATTCCAAACGAAATACAACAGCTACGTCTTCTTTGAACTAACCAATTACATCCATCTAGCCTGCTCACATTATCTCTTTCATCATCTGAGACACACAGAAGATATCTGTATATGTTTATAATTAAAAAGATTATGCATTGGATGGCTTGGTGACTAGCACACACAAAAAAAAGCTGCTCTATTTCTCTGTCAAACTTACAAGAGACCTCTGTCTTAGCTCCAACTACTTACATGCTTCAGCCCCACAGAAGCCCCATTGTTTGCAGATGCCTCTGACCAGCAGTTTCTGGGCACTCTATTTTCATGCAAAAGTTCATATCTGCAAGTTAAGCCAAATCTCTTAAGGTGACAAAATGTTAGACAGCGACAAAATAGCATCCCTGTATCTCCACAGACATTCTGTTCAATGCCAGGGTGATGCTCTGCATTGTTATCACACGCAACTGTGTCTCCTTGGCAAGTTGTACCTGACCATTCCCTGCAATCATAGAATCACAAGGTTGGAAAGGACCTACAAGATAATCTAGTCCAACCATCCTCCCATTACCATTGCTACCACAAGCCACTAAACCATATCTTGTAGCTCCTCATCCAGACACCTCTTGAACACTGTCAGGGATGGCGACTCCATCACCTCCCTGGGCAGCCATTCTAGTACCTGACCACTCTCTGAGAGAAAAAGTTTTTCCTTATGTCTAATCTAAACCTCCTCTGGTACAACTTGTGGCCATTCCCTCAGGTCCTGTTTGTTGCCTGGGAGAGGAAGCCAAACCCCTCCTCATCACAACCTCCCTTTAGGAAGTTGTAGAGTGCAATGAGGTATCCTCTGAGCCTCTTCTTCTCCACACTAAACAATCCCAGCTCCCTCAGCCACTCCTCACAAGATTTGTGCTCCAGACCCCTCACCAGTTTTGCTGCCCTTGTCTGGAGAAGAGACCCTCTCCCTCCAGGGCCTCAATGTCTTTCTTGTAGTGAGGGGCCCAAAAACTGAACACAGTACTCAAGGTGCAGCCTCACCAGCGCTGATACAGGGGGATGATCACCTCCCTGCTCCTGCTGGCCACACTATTTCTAATGCAGGCCAGGATGCCATTGGCCCTCTTGGCCACCTGGGCACACCGTCAGCTCATGTTCAGTCAAGCATCAGCCAACATCCCCAGGTCCCTTTCCTCTTCACAGTCATCCAACCACTCAGTCCCAAGCCTATAGCGCTGCATGGTGTTATTGTGGCCAAAGTGCAGGACCCAGCACTTGGCCTTGTTGAACCTCATCCCATTCACCTCAGCCCAGCGATCCAGCTTATCTAGATCTCTCTGAAGGGCCTCCCTACCCTCGGGCAGATTGACACTACCTCCCAACTTGGTGTCACCTGCAAACTTATTGAGGGTACTCTCAATCCCCTCATCTAGGTCATCAATAAAGATACTAAACAAGATGGGACCCAGTACTGATCCCTGGGGAACACCACTTGTAACAGGTTGCCAGCTGGACTTAACTCCATTAACCACTACCCGCTGGGCATGGCCCTCTAGCCAGTTCCTTACCCAAAGAAGTGTATACCTGTCCAGGCCACGGGCAGCCAGTTTCCCCATGAGAATACTGTGAGAGACCGTGCCAAAGGCTCTACCGAAGTCTAGGCAGACTACATCAACAGCCTTTCCCTCATCTACCAGTCTGGTCACTCAGTCATAGAAGGAGATGAGGTTGGTCAAGCACGACCTGTCTTCCATGAACCCGTGACGGCTGGGCCTCCTTACAGCCCTTCTTGTAGATGGGAGTCACATTGGCAAGGCTCCAATCCTCTGGGATCTGTCCAGATAACCAGGAGCACCAGCAGATGGCTGAGAGTGGCTCGGCAATCACCCCCGCCAGCTCCCTCAGTAACCAAGGGAGGAGCCCATCCAGTCCCATGGACTTGCGACAGTCCACATGGAGGAGAAGCTCTCTAACCACCTCAATCACCAGGGGAGTATTCTGCATAGCATTCCAGACTTCCAGATCAGGGTGTAAAATGCCCTGAGGATAACTGATCTGCCTATTAAAAGCAGATGTAAAGAAGGCATTGAGGACCTCGGCCTTCTCCTTATCTTCAGTGGTCACATTCCCCACTGCATCAAGTAAAGGAAAGAAATTCTCCTTGGCTCTTCTCTTACCGTTGATATATTTGTAAAAGGATTGCTTATTTTCTTTTACTGCAATGGCCAATCTGAGTTCAAGTTGGGCTTTTGCCTCCCTAACTTCCTCCCTGAATACCTTAACAACTCCCTTGTAATCTCCCCAAGTTGCCTGTCCCTTCTCCCAGAGGACACAGACTCTCTTTTTCTTCCAGAGTTTCAACAATAGTTCCCGGTTCATCCACATCAGTCTTTCCCCTACAAGGACAGGCTGAGGGAGCTGGGCTTACTCAGCCTGGAGAAGGCTGCAGGGTGACCTGATCGCAGCCTTTCAGTACCTGGAGGGAGCCTATAAACAGGAGGGGAGTAAACTCTTTGAAAGGGTAGATAGCAGCAGGACAAGGGGGAACGGTTTTAAGTTGAAAGAGGGAAGATTTAGGTTGGATGTTAGGGGGAAATTCTTTACCAGGAGAGTGGTGGGATGCTGGAACAGGCTGCCCAGAGAGGCTGTGGATGCCCCATCCCTGGAGGTGTTCAAGGCCAGGTTGGACGAGGCCCTGGGCAACCTGGTCTAGTAA
>PPHD01021258.1:0-11011 GCA_002909625.1 Bambusicola thoracicus | reverse complement strand
AAAAAAAAAAAAAAAAAAAACTGTAGATTTTTAATTTAGGCCACTTTTATAGCCAAAAAGTAGTGCCAGAATATCATGCATATTTTAAGTAAACAAAACAGTTATGAAATACTTCATCAGAAAAACTAAACTACCCAGTGTATCACACAAGCGTCATATAATGGCAAAAATGAAAGAGTGTAGAGTTTATTTGAAGCCTGTTTGAAAACTGTTGCCTATGCATCAAAACTAGCTGTTCTAAGAGAGATTTTGAGTGCAGGGTTGCTAAAGAATTGGTGAATCCATTGCAGCAAGATGACACAGTTTATGTGGCACCCACAGGCTGGAAATAATTATAGTGACATGTGGAGATCAAGATGAAGTGTTCTCATCATCGTGAGTTGTCTGAACAGCAAAGACAGGATGACATAGGCGACAAGAGTGAAAAAAAAAGAATAACAAATTGCATATATAAATAATGTAATGCACAAGAACGCTTATCTGAATTTTTGAAGCAAAACTTGATTATTAATCCCAATTAATTTTGATTTTGGAAAAAAAGAAAGAAAGAAAGAAAGAAACACATCAAGCAAAACAGAATTGAAACAGCATATCTGTTGTTTATTTATTCATGTATTTCTGTGTTATGTTGGTGCCCTGGGACAATTGTATTAGACAACCTGCAAGTACATTAAAAGATATTACTGTTCTTCAGAAAATTCTGCAGAATAAAGTAAGACAAGAAGAAGATATAGTCGCTGGTCACTGAGCTGCATCTTTCCAACTACAGATCTCAGAATACATAAAAAAATCTACAATTAACAACAGAAAAAAGGGGGAAAAAAAACACAAAGGCACAAAAAATCATAGACATAGAAGCTTCTGCTTTACGTGTTGCTCTTTCTGACTTCAGCAATATGTAAAATGATCTGATGAAGGAAAGCACTTATGCTTATACCCTCAAGCCTTAAACATGTGATTTAACTGGCCTCTTTGGTACTAACACTTATCTGTGGAACTGGATAAAAAAAAATGCAAGGAGAACATAAGAATATGATATAGAACATGTGAGAACATTACTAAAAATTCCATACAGCAGTTACTAGTAAACTCATAGAACTTGTAGTTCAACCAGTATCATCTCTTACAGTTTAACCAACTATGGTCTAATTATTATCTATGTTTATATGAAATTATTGCTTATGGAAAATGTAAGAATCTCAAATATTCTCATGTCAATTCATCATTTAATTCCTCTTTCATTTTTGAAACTTGGAAGCTGTTTAAAAGGCAAAGAACTGGCCAATATTCTTTACTTCTGTAAAATGTTTTTAGGCATGTACATGACCTACAGCATACTCCTTTCAAATCAAGGCTAATAATATTAAAGCTATTTTCTAGTTATTAAAACAATTTAGCAACAAGGAGTTTTGAACACACCAGCTTTTCTATGGGCTCACAGGTGAAGAAGTGGAGAAGGGGGACATTCTCTATGTAACCCACAGGGAGACTTTCTGTTGATGCAGGGTTCATCATGGTGCCCTAGTTTCAGTGCTGCCAGATGTCCAGAGAGAGATTTTCTCCTGTTTCTGAGCACTGCAGAGGTATCAAAGCACTAGAGTGAGCATCAGAAGGCATTTTCAGATGCTGTATTCTTCTCCAAATACGGTCCTCTTGGGAAAACCAGAGTGGAGGGAAAGTTTTGCTTTCAGATGAGAGCCTGAGTTACCACAGTGGTAATAAGGAAATAGAAATGACTAAGCAGAAACTGTTCCTCAGCAGCTTTAATTTTTTGCTTATCGTTTACTTCTTTCTAATGTCTGGCAGATTGTAATATATGCACAGCAGTCTATACATCTAAAGATCTAAAAGATCTTTAATCTATCGTAACATATACCACAGAAGCCATAATGCAAAAATCTCATAAGTCATGATACAAAAATCTCACGTAACAATGATTGATTAGGACTTTATTAATGCTTTTGATGCGTAAAATTTCAAGTTAAAAATAGTTTTTGTTGTTGTTGTTGTTCTTTTTTAAGAAAGGGCTTAGTAGAAAAGACAGTTCTCCGGTGGCTTTTCTGAGGAAAGGAAATGTGATTATTTCCACATTTCTGTGACAAAATCCTTCGTATCTGATCACTTTATTTTCATTTCAGAATTCAAAGTACTTAGTAAATGGGAAGAAACTTGGTAAAGTGTGAAGAATTCCTGTTTTAAAACTTCCATATGATCAAAAATTAGACCTAAGGAAAATTGATCTTGTAACAAGTGAATATTATTTGACGTATTATTTATTTATTTATTTATTTTAAAAGCGTTCCAGAGGTCTACTTACAGCTTTTGTTAACCTGCAGCAAAATAGAAAACTCAGATCTTCCCCTGACTTTGAGTCATGAATGTTTTTGGCAAATAATTCATTTTCCAGCTTTAGTCTCTCCTTAGGTAATTTAGATAACAATTAGTAATATCAGATTAAAAAAATAATCAGATAGGACTGTTGAACATTCTTCTGGCAAACATTACTGTTAAGGGAGTTCAAGTGGAGAGAAAAAGATTTTTCTTTCCTTTTTCTGTCCACTGAAGAGAAAGTCTTCAGGTTCTCCTGTGATTGCTTTCCAGGTTTGTAGGCAGTGCTGGTAGAATAAATTCACTTAGAGGCTGGCATGGGATTAAAGCTTTAGTTGTTGGAAGTTGAAGTAAAGGATTTTTTGCTTCAAGTTTTCAAGACAAAAATGTATTTTTTAAAAAAAAAAAAGATATACAAAGAAGTGGAAACTAAAATTTAGGCCCTATTCTTAGTGTTTAACATACATGTTTAAATAAATAATAAAACAAACGTCTCTGCATTTGTTGAAGACACCTGAGCACTTTAACTGTATGAAGAAACAGATGGGAGGAAAACATGCTCAGATCTCTGTTGTTTGAAAACTGTCAGCCAAGCAGTGTCAGGATAAAGTTCTGCCAAAATGAAGCAGTTTTGTCATGCTCATTTTGTAGAGAATTAAATGGCCACAGGCAATGAAAAATGAAGGCCATAGTACACATTTCCCACCAATTTGTTTGATAAAGTAGCTCTTTGGTCATATATGTAACAGTTATTGTCAGAAACGTGAACAAAAATACATTTCTGATATAGGATTAAAGAAGCAAATTTAAATTCAGACCAGGGAAAAACATCTAGTACTTGCTGCAATTCATTTTGAGTTGGCTGGCCACTTTCAAAGTCAATAGCATGGAACAAAAACAGTGGTTCACTGTGAATGCTTGTTTAGCATAAATTAGCATGCAAATTTTGTAAGGTTTCGCTGGGTATGCAAGATTATAAGATTGGATATGAAAAAGGTAAATCAGACATAATGAAAAATTAAAAACCACAGAAGCAAGATTTTTTTTAAAGTTTATATTTACTGATTAAATTGTTTCTGAGAAGATTTTGTTGATCAGCTAATATGAAGCAGAGAGTCTAATTGAGTTCATCTTAAAACTTGTTATGACTTTGATAGTTAATAATATATATTTTTTTATTTTTATTTTTCAGTTGTGATCTATTCTCTCTTTAACAGTTAAATGTCCCATGTTGCAGGGTCCCAGTCACATCCTAAAAATCTTTTGGTTTATTCTGGAATCTTAAGTTTTATATGTTCCCAACCCAAGGACTTATAAACCTGAGCACTGGTTGTTGTTTACTGTGGTTATTCGTTCACAACCAGCTCCACATTCTGTAGAACATAAATGCAGACATAGCTTCTGACCTAAAAATTTAGTACATAGACAGTGATTGGACATACACATTTGACATAAAAATGATGCTAAACCTTCCTTTCTAATGCCATAAGTAAAGTCCATATCCA
This sequence comes from Bambusicola thoracicus, assembly GCA_002909625.1. Lineage (NCBI taxonomy): Eukaryota > Metazoa > Chordata > Aves > Galliformes > Phasianidae > Bambusicola > Bambusicola thoracicus. The sequence goes on along the minus strand of PPHD01021258.1, from coordinate 7,178 downwards.
GAGGCTTCTGCTAACTTAATACTTACATTTTTCATGTCAGTGTCTTAGTCATTTCATTACATCTAGCTAAAATTTCTCAATGACGTCTAGGAATGGCTGTTGAATATGTATTTGAAAGGAGAAGGGACAGCCCAGGTACATATTGCCTTCAGAACAGTGGGAAAAAATGGATGGAAGGAAAGATGTACAAGCAGAGTGTAAAGATGAAAACTGAGCTGTGACTGGAAAAAGGCCAAACATGCAATGTACCCTAAATTGAATGTTTCAGTGGCATGAAGAACAGATGCTTTCTCTACTTTCTACAGTATAGTTTTGCAACATTTTCTGGACACATAGAAGAGTTTAGAAAAAGAATGAAATTTTCAGGATGCATATATCACCATGGTAGATGGGAAACAGAGTCTTGATTTAGCATCTAAATAGTGTATTTAATTGTAGTATTTAGGAAGGAAGGCAAACTGACCTTTGCATTTGCTATGACTTTTCAGCTCAGGAAGGACAGTGAAAGGGCAATTGTTTGGTCACAATTACTGCTCCTCCTAGGCTGTTGACTCAGTCAATTGGTTCAAACTAGATATTAAAGCTAAATGGGCAGGGAAATACATGAAAAAAATAATGACCTATTGCTGTTTTTGCCTCTTACTTTTGAACATCACATTTATTGAGAATTCTAATAACATCATGATGTTTGCAAATGGAATACTAATAAAAACTGGTGATTTTTAATGACATTCTTACTTACTGTACAACTAATGATTTAAAAAGCTGTTTCTGTAACTTTCTTTCACTTTTTGACAGTATTATCACACAGTAAATATCCACCTGATTCTGACTCTTCTTTATATTATTTATATATTGCTTTATAGAATATTTTTGATGTGCGCAAGTATGCATTTTAATATAACATCAGAAAAACAGCACGTAAAATATAACATGAAATAAAATGTAAGTTGAAACTGTGAGAGGCTGAGGTATTCTGCACTCCATTCTTTCCAAACTGCTCTCCAAGTTCACATTGTTTGGTACAGATATTCAAATGCTGTACCTTATATACTGAAGGCATATTGTAAAATCAGTCAAATTTAGTCTCTGTAGCAGCTGTAAGATTTGGCCTCTGGATTAGTGTAAAAGAATAAGAAAAATTATTCAGGAAGGACATATATTTTGTGAGTAGCAACAGCAATACTAATTGAATTCTACATAGAGACTATCATTGAAATGTGAAGAGCCTTTGAATAAATTTATGGCCGCAGTATGCCTTCTTTTTGCATCCTATTGTGCTCATCTGGCTCATAATTTGACTCTAGGAGCCAAATCCTCAGCTGCTATAAATTGGTGTCATTCCACCGAAGACAGGAAAGCTGCCATGATTTATACCATCTGTGGACCAGGCATGCTAATTCCTTCTGTGTTGGGCTTTTTTCTATTTTTTTCGCATATTTGAATGAAGGTATAGCCAGAACAGCTACAATAATCTAAAGAGCAGACGAAGAAACATAGTCTGAAACTGTTCCAGAATAGCTGTAGCATTTCTATTACTTGAAGAAAAGATAAGACCCAAAGTCAAAATTAGAAATTAGTGAACTGGAGATTTGATGATCTCTGTTGTTTCATGTGTCATTAACTACCGATCATATTCAGCTCAGGATCATTTAAATGTTTATTTCATCTGTAGGAAAGCAACTAAAAATGAGAATTTGTTTTGAGAAAATTTAGTTCTTTTGTGTTTTTTTTTTGCTGTGTATTGCTTGTTTGTCAGTTTATTTTGTTTTTTTTTTTGTTTCCCAAATCAATAGATCATTTGTACTTTTGTGGTTTTTTTAACTCAAAGCTTTTCAGTAGCAAGGAACTACGTTAGACATATTAAAATGTGAAGCACTGATGTACATTTCCTAACTTTCAATACTATGTTGGCTTTTGAAGTCACAAACTTTCCAGTCTTATTACTTCATTTTTTTCTTCTGTTTTTATCTTGTCTGATATAAGTGTACTGAGTCAAAGCAGTTTGAACTAAAAGATGGTAATGATTTTCAGTGTTATTTTCCTAAACAAATAGTACTATTTATCCTTAGTAAGTCTTCTCAAAGAAGACTCAAGATTTCCCCAAACAAGTTAGAATCTGAACACTCAGCATGTCCCCTTAACATTTATTTTTTTCTATCATGCCCAGTGCAAAAGAGATAGTACTTCCTGATAAGTTTTCTACACATTAGGATACACATGCAAAGATATAGATACAGATAGAAAGAACGGATATTCTCCACTTTTCCATAGACTAATCTGCAATGTCATTTAAGCATCAGATTGCCTGTGGATGGTAGCACTCAGTATGACGAGAAGGGCTCCTAATTCTTGGGTATCCCATTATCACTTCTGTAGATAGAAGTGATAGATGGATGGATGGATGGATGGATGGATGGATGGATGGATGGATGGATGGATGGATGGATGGACGGATAGATAGATTTCTTCAATACTCTGAATCATAAGACTAAAAGTGTGTGCCAGAAGACCAAAAAAGAATTCTGAAGGGCCTTGACTGAAGATATCTTGGAATTTTGTGAATTGATTCTCAGCTACTTGGAGTATATCAAAGGCTTTACTCAAACACTGAAGTACTGACTTAGTGCCTGCTTTTAGAATTTATTAGTTAGTTAGTTATTTGCAGGGAATCACTGTCTATTGGAGGTTCGCCTGGAAGAAGTAAGGAGACTTTTTTGATGGGGAAATACTGACCAAATATACTGTGTACTCAAAAATCAGAGGCAATATAGTTGGGAGTAGAGGTTCCCTTCTTAAAATATGGCAGGAAAATAAATGTGAAATAAGTTTTGAATAATATGAAAACTGTTCCTTTCTGAAGAAAAATCTTTTTTAGTTTTAAATAGTTAATAATAATTTATTATAAACTATTGCCTGGTTAATAGCAGTCAATGTATAGTTGCATTCATAATTAGGTAAACATGATTAATTTCTAAATAATAATTCATTAATACTGATTAGCTGCTGACTAATGAATAATAGTGATGATTATAAACTCTACTTATAGTGTACCTGCAGTAGAAGTAGATATCCATTAAGTATCTATTCCAATAGCATCTAAAGGACAGATCAATTGAATTACAAGGAGTTAAGCCCCTTGTTGCTTTTGCAATATTTGGACAAATGGGTGGGAGCCTTTGGTTTGATTACACTGGAATATAGCCTAGGTGTATGCAGTTTTAAAAGCTAGAAGTCACTGGGGAATGTTAGAATGTGTGATCCTTAATATTCTATCCAAAGTATCCATATATTTTATTTTAGAATTTCTCTGTTTTTTATATGATTGTTTTTTGTTCTGTTTTGTTTTAATATTTGGTGTCCAGAAGGAGCGTTTTGCCTTTCACAGAGAATGAACAGAGTATGGTAGATGAAATAACATAAAGTAAAATTTTATACCTCCTTCGTATAAGTCTGATTATTGAATATTTTTAGGAAGAGCTGCATGAAACTTCAAAGGTGGCATTACTCAGAGCATCAGGTTTCTAATCCTTTCCTGACCAATACTTTGAGTGACGTAGAAATCAAACAAGTTTTTCACACTTATGATATGTAAAAAAGTGAAAAAATGCACAGAAAACCACAGCATTCCCTGACAAGGCTCCTATTCTTGGATAAGTGAAGCAGGAGTTGGCTAAATACCAAATATGCTGTCCCAGGCCCATGAAAGGTGATGTAAGTCATGGAATAGGTACTTTATTAACTTCTTGTATGTACTGGTTTTCCTGGCTGAGTCATCTTTTTATGCATTTCTAAATTTTAAAGGATGTTATACAGAACTGCAGAAATGTTGAAGAAATATACATTTGGAAAATGATTGAAATTCTACCATTACAGTAAAGAGAAATCAAATTCTATTCTGCACACATGAAATTCCAGTAAATGTAACAGTGATTTACAAGTACTGAACTAGTAGGATTTGACCCAAATTTCTTCTCACAGTAATAAAAAAGAATGCTCTAAGGGATATAAATTCCTGTTGGAATTTTTTTTACCAATTCAAAGCACACAGAACATGATTCTGCTGTTCAGAAAGGAAATATACACAAAGTGGCAATGTGCTGGCAAAAATCACTGCTTTACAGAAGCATAGAAAGTTCCAGTAAGCTATGCATTTAGTTTCCCATCCTAGGGGAAAAAAAAGCATTTTAACAGAGTATGAAAAGACATCTCATGAAGAATGTAATAGATGAGGCTTTAGAATGGAGTTTGTAACAAAATTTCCTGAAAAAATTTACACTCTGATTTGCTCATTGGAAAAGTCAGAGTTGGAGTAAGAAGGCAAAAGGCAGTTCCGAACTCAACTGCTTTTATGCAAGGGTAATGTGCAATTTGTGGATGAAAAGTATCAAATTTAGGAATTTGGATCAAATGCTGTTGTAATAAGCCTATGATCTAGACGGTTTTAAGTTAACTTGGCTGGATCCCAAGAAAATATATTGCAAGAGAGCTTTCAGCAGCAAGTGATGAAGCTAAATTACATCTATGAGCACTACATCAAATTTGGTCCTGGCTAAACACAGGTTTTGAGACTTCTGCATTTTAGCTATTTACTACTCTATCACGCTCCAGAAATCCAGAGTCTCTAAACCACCCAACTCCCATGTAATTCATGATTTGGATCATATTCATCGATGAATAAGAAGAAGTGAGCCTTTCACAGGGCTGAATTTTATCCAGCTCTGTATTTGTTCATTTCTCTCAAAGATACGACATTCTCTGGGCTTTAAACACTAACAATAGACATTGTGCTATCTCCAGCCACAAGAAACTTCACATCTAGTGAGCAACTTTGGCTCATGTTTGAGTACTGACAAGATAATGTAATGTTTAAGCAAGGCCAAATCTTAGCATAGCATACAAAACAGATGCAAATATGATTGATTGGTATTCAGTGTCCATTAGAGTTTCCATCGTTTGATGAAGCTTTGTCTTATTTCTTTTGGGGTGGCCACTGAGAGAGAGAAGTGTTTAAGTATATGGGGCAAGCAATGCAGTGCTAGCAAGCACTAAAGCTGACAGTTTAACACTGTGGGGAAGACTTGTCTTGGAAAGTGTAACATCGGATCTCTGTGGCTAAGGGTGAGTGCAAACTTCCTGAGCTGCTGATGTCTGAAATTCCAGTGTTCTTCCCTGTGCTATTAAAAACACCACATCAACGTGCATGTATAGTACAACTTGGTGTGTTTGGAGTGTGTTCACCCATTTCCATTCTGAAAATGTGCCAATTCCTTGGTGTATGAAATAGAAAGCTACAGTAGGTTATAAAAATTTGATGGATGATTTAGGTGGCTATATTCAGCTGTAAGCAATAAACGCTGAGCTCGGCAGAAACTACTAAAGGCAAAAATGCAAGTGATTTACTAGCAATTTAAAGCACATGAGATTTGTAATGCATGAGGCCCTCAGGCCCATCACTTCTCTTCAGTAATGGGAAACAATATTTTGGTGAAAAATGGCACATTTAATTTCAACCTTGTGCTGTAAAATATAAAAGCAGTCTAGTTTTCTTCTTTTTCTCAGGATGTTTGCATCTTATTCAAATTGCAAGTCAATGTTAAAAAAAATGGAGATATGAATGTGCTTTGTGTGAATTTTGTTATGAAGAAAACATTATTTCAGAATAGCTAAGGCAGTACAGTTTTCAATCTACTAGTCTAAATGAATCAGATTTTTCTTATGCATGACATATCTGTGTAAGTTCAACTCCATATTGAGCCAATAGAGCTACTCTCTGAAGTAAAAAATAAAAATATAACCTACGCTGAGAAGGCAAATACTTTGTGTGATAAGGATAAATACTTTCCAGTGGGAGGCCTAACCTCAATTTTTGCTGGCATGTCAAATGTTCAGTGCACAAGAAAACCTTCAAAACACTGTTCCACTTTGAAAAATAAGAATGTAAAAATGGTTTAGTGGATCCCTCTGTGAGTCTGAAGGATTAGGAATTTAGTTAAGAGGCACCTTTTTTATTTTAAAATTGTCCAGTGTGACATAAAGACTGAAAGGTGCATGCAAACTAAAAATATCCCATTCAAAGAAAAATGGCATTTTAACTTGTCAAAGCCAATCAGGTTTTGCTGGTTTTCCTTGGTTATTTCCAGTGGTATCTTAATTCCTGAGTTACTACCCACTGTCTGAAAAAAATGTTCATGGTAGTCCAGGTTCCACAGTCAATTGCAAATTTTCAGTAAGATTGTGTATGTTTCCTCATATGACATTAGTAACTAAGCTACTGGGTACCTGTACCAATTTTCAGCAGGAGCTGAACACTGACTTTCAGTGTGCTACCCTAAAACTGGCAACTCTTTTGCATCTCTGTTCTGTGCAATATATTGCCCTTCTCCCCGTTCTTTTGCCTTCACGGGATAAGCTCTGACTATCATACCTTTACAGAAAGGGTTATTTTAATTTTAAAATATTTGTTATAAGCATAAAAATTTTCAAAGATAATAAAATATCCTGAAATGCTTCTCCTGGATAGATAAATAAATAGAAGAAAATTATATCCAGTCATCCATTTGCTTATGAAGATTAAAGCTCAGTAGTAGGCAAAGAAGAAATAATGTGTCTAATTGTGTTTTTCTAAATCTCCAGCAGAGCTTTTGCTTAACGGAAAAGTTGAACCTTTTTTTAACTTTATCACATATAAACTCTGTCTGAGAAAGTTTCTAAACAGAAATACAAGTTACTTGATGCTATAAATATTTAGGCCAATAGTATGTGGCAGGAGGGATGGAGTTAAAGCTACAAACTAGATTTTTATGCCTTTATGATGTATCAATTGAAACCATCATAATGTATCAATCATTGCTATTCTGACAGTGTAAACCCTCCTAATTGTATAAATAGAAAGGATTAAGTTGAAAAGGAAGTAGTAAAAGCGCTTTCTGTCAAGTGGCAATGTACATATCTGCTTAAAATCAAGTATCCATGCAAAATGCCATAGCTGGGCAAGAGGCAGTTTTTGTGTCCTACAATGATATTTTTTTCCCAAAGTTTTCAATTGGTATAACAAACTGCAAATCACAGAGGGTTCTAAGAGCTAAAATCTCAAGATAAATGAAATCAGTCAGAACTTTTCAAGGCAGCTTTTTATTTGATTTTTATTTTATTTTATTTTTTATTTTTCACAACAG
>PPHD01021257.1:0-13322 GCA_002909625.1 Bambusicola thoracicus | reverse complement strand
AATGAAGGCTGGTGGCATCAAGGTATTTTCCTAAGGGACTGTAGTGCTAATAGTGGCTTGCAGGATGCAAGGTGGTTTTTGCAACTAATAGTCTCTTAAAGTAGAGTTTTATAATTTGGTCGAAGTTTGAGCACTAATTTAATCGATAGTTCAAAAATGACTGTCAAATGATATTTCAAAAACTAGATAAGTGCATTAATTTAAAACAAAATCTCTTCTTTACTATTTCAGGTAAGCAATTATTGTTTGCCATTCTTAAATTTTTCTTTTATTTCAGGGGTTTTATTCACCTTTAAAATAGTTTATTCATTTTCTCACCAGTAAGGAATTACAACATGGTGGTGGTTTTCATTTAAAAAAACAAAAACAAAAAAACCACCACCGGTATTTTGGTGAATGGTTATTTCACTTCGTACATTTCATTCAGTACATTGTTTCCCAATTGAGTAAGTCACTCCCTTGCATACACTGAATGCAATGGCTATTGCTTCTTTGTCATGAAAGGTCAAGAACTGGCTCTGCTAGGGTAAGAGGTGAAAAGCACACCTTGATCCTGGCTGCAGTTATCACATACAGATTCATTAAATGCCAACAAAGCCTTATGTTCTGCAGACATAATGTTTATTTACTTTCTTGTAGCTTGCAACTCTGTCCTTGTCGAGCCATTGCCATAATATTATTTGTCTATTAAACAAATGTGGTTTTTTGTTGTTAAAATCTTGGCTACCTCTTGCTGCTTTTATTTACAGTCTGAGTATGTCTTTAGTCCATAGGAACTAAGTTAGTAATTTGTTCAATGAGCTGTATGTATTCCTTCTCTTTCCTTAGCATGCTGAAACAATAAAATAAGCTCCAAATAAGCTCCAAAGTAAGAACAGCTAATGCACTGAAGATGATTTGTTTGGAGGCACAGTATACTTTTTTTTTTTTAACTCTGCTAAATACTTTGTTCATTAGATGCTTTTTGTCATGTATATCTTCAGGAGTTCAGCTGAATGTGTAATTCTGTGACTGTATCTCTGAAGTTGTTTTGCCTAGCATGACACTCAGAACACCGTTATTCTGAAGTTCAACATTAATTCTACGGTGTAGATAACACTGTTTCCTTGTTGTAGTGCTATATTATTTCCACTGTTTTTCTTGTTCAGTACATTGACTCTGGAGACGCAGTGAATGAAATTTTATTCTTGCTTTTCTAAGCACGTGCATACAAAGTGCCATTGGTCAGTGGTAGTGGTAGATATGTCTGTAGCGTCATAACTAAAAGTTAAACGATTTGAAAGGGAACAGAAGGCTATTGAAACATATGGTAGGTCGTTCTGATTGACCTTACAAGCATTCAAAGTGATTTCAGGGCCAAATCTAAATCAATAAATACAGTTTCTGTCTAGAATAAGTTTTTCTGTCATTGTCAAGAGGTAATCTGTGTGCATCTGAATTCTTATCAGTGCTTCCAGGTTTCAAATTTTGGATGCACATTGTGCTCTCAAGCTGAAACTTGGGATGTGACATTGCATTGCACGCAACTAGAGTTGAGGTCAATAGAAAAACAGCAGAGCTGGTGTGCAGACTATCAGCATAAGTTTAGAAACCAACATGCTTCATTTGTGTGTAAGCTGTGTATGCTTTTACAACAAGAAAAATATCAATCAGAGCACTAAAATGAAGGTCAATAACAGTAAAAGTGAAGCATTCAATATTAAAAGCAAATTAAGTTTTGTTACTATTGGATAAAGCTCTTCAATTATGATCTATTTCATTTAATTTCAGAGGGAGAATCAGGTAGGGATAACAATGCTGTGAATCAGTTCCCACTATGTAGGTGAAGTAGAAATTATGAAATGCAACTAGCTTAAACACATTCATTTAAAATGGGAGTTAAACAAATCTGTAGGTTCTAACTGCTGCCACCACAAATCCTTCTTCTGCAGAGCAGCCAATGGTCTGCGATTGCAGAGGGTGCAGTTTCTGGTTTGAGAACTTAAACCAATAAAAAAATTGTGGAGAAGTTAGAGCTACATATTTCCAGAAGTCCTAGTTTGTCTGCAAATATACTAGTGCAAAGACTTTAACGGAGTCTTTCTATTCAATCATTTATAATGGGATTATGCTAGTATACAATATAGAAGGGATTTTCCATGCATCAGCTGCTATTGTATGACCATACATAATTGGGTCTAAGTGCTTACATCAGATGCCTATTATGTGAAATTAATTTTTGGAACATATGCTGTTGTATTTATACCATTGTTGTTTCATGCTAGATTAATTCTTCAAGGGTTATAATCACATGACACTTATCATTTTAATTATGCCTCTTTAGTTGCAACATATGACAGCTTTTGACTTCTCACCCTCTCCTTCTGCATGTGTGACAGACAAAATTATTAATAAATGCTTGTTTATTATGTAGTTATGCTGTACATGTCCACAGGGTGTAGGTTGGCCTCGTGTATTTTACCCGGAGTACAGTGTCAGCAGAGCCTTTGTGGTTTGCTAATGAGCTAAATCCCACTAACACCACACACACTCTAAACTGCCAAAAGCCCTTTACACATTCAAACACATACAAAGACTCAGCTGGGTCCTTTGTATAAAAGATTAACTCTTTATTCCAATTAAAGATGAGCTGGCCTGGCTTGGTCCAAGCAATTAAGAACTGGAAGTAATGAACAGAACTGATGGGCAAGGTGGTTTCATACAACAATCAACTTTGTCCTAGCAAGCAGGTATTTTTATAGATTTTTTTTTTTTAACCCAATAAGGAGAAAAAGGTGGGTTCCTGAGAAATCTTTTCCTCACGTTTATCTCTGAGAGGTAAGACATCCTTGCTTGATGAACATTTCGTTTACACAAGAAGCCAGTCTTGGCTGTAAGAAGATAGGAAGAGGAACATTTTGTAACTTAGTGCACTTAAACACTGATGTTTGCTGCGCTACCACTTCTTTCTGAGGATTGAATTGCATGCTATTTGTCGTAGAATTTGACTTCAATTAAGAGAAACTTTTATTAGTTGCTTCAAAACATTTTGGCTTTTAATAAAGTTTACAGGTCCACAGCATGCTGGCCAAATTTTTTTGTTTTTGTTACATTTTCTTTTCCCATTTTCTTCCTCTTGTTATTCTAGAACACTTGTAACTAGTTAAGTACATGCTTAAGCCCGGTTGTTGAACTGTTATCTTGGTGGAAGCTGCCTGGCTGTGTCATGGTCAAGGGCAGCTGGCCATGCAGTGGTAATGAGCATGGAATGTGTGAAGGAACTCTAGAATGTCTTCTGCCACTCTTTGCAACAATAATAATAAAGCACCGATGGTAATGGCCATGAGCTTTCCAGACAGAAGAACAATGAGTGTTTTTAAGCATGCGTGAATATGAGGCATTGCTTTCAAATGTTCCTTTTTACTCAGTGGCATAGAATCCTTCTAAACTCTTGGACTTGACAAATAACAGGTAGCTGTGTGCCATGGATTCCAGGTGCAAGTTTATGGTCTAAGATTCTGATGTTTTTTTTCTGCTCTGTTTAGACAGCACCGCTCTGTGTAGGCAGAGGGATGCCCTGGCCCTACTCACTCCCCTATGCTCATTAGGACCATTTGTTAGTCCTGAGTGTCCTCCGGCCTTTCAGGTGGGGCCCTGTCACCCATGTGTAAGATGGCGTGGTGGCTTTCCCACTGCCTTATGGGAATGCCAGCTGTTAAGGGAACAGCTTGTTCAAGTTCTTATAGCCAACACAAAATGGGAAAATGCTGTGATTTTATAAATGTCTGAACACAGAAGAATGGTTCAAAATCTATGTGACCAAGATAATTTCTTGTTATTGTGTTCACTTAACTTATTACATTTGTTAATACTGATCTTGACCCTCACGTAGACTGAGCAATATATATTCTCATGTACATTGTATATTTTTTTAAAAGAAAGCCCCCAAAAGTAATAATGAAGTCCCAAATACTATATGATTTGACACTAGAAAAATAGTATTTAATTCAATAGATAACTACCTTTAGAGAGAGCTTTATCTCAAAGGATGGAGCAGGGCCTACATGGTCTCTTGAGCAAAAATCACCACTGTTCCAGTCAAATTTGACTTTGTTGGATAAAAGAAAGCAAAGCTTGACCAGCTGTGATACCACTTCAATGGATGGAGTTACCTGATCTGAAGGAAAGCGGAATTTCACGTGTCCTGTTACTGTTTGCAAATTATTCTGCTATTTTCTACCTTAAATGTACTAATATAGGCAGAAAAAAATCTCACTCTAAGCAAGCTCTGTGAAGTTATTTACATGTCTCAGATAGTGATGAGATGATGCAGGTTTTTCAAAATGACCATTAATTGGAGATTGCTCTTAAAAATACCAGTGGGCAAAATCTACTGTGTTAAATTTCCAAGTACCTTTAAAAATCTGGACTTCTGTAGGTTACTATCAGTGGAAAATGTATGTAAAACCTTAATTTCAGGCCTGGACGTAAATCTCCATTAACTTTCAGTGAGACAAAGGTATTTTTAAAATGATTTCTGAAGTATTTGCATGTTGACATTGCACTTCCAATGTCTTTTATAACTGCATAATCCAGCAGAAGTGTGGCACAGAACAGCCTTCTCACTGCATCCGTTAAGGCACATCACCAGTAGCTGGGGGGAGGGCTGGTTTTGTACTTGCTCTGTGTTTTTACGTCTTCTGTTTTTTCACCTCCATAACCTTGTCTGATGGGCATCCCTCACATTTACAATGCCTGATGTGCTTCCTGACATCTGTTCAATTTGATTTTCTATAATTTCCATTGATGCCCCTGTTTTCCTGTCATTAAACTAGTATATTGCCCAGCTGTATTCTGGGTCAAGAATGGGCAATCTTTTAAATCTAGTATAAGGTGAAATATGACTGTGGAATGGGAAGGGGAGGAGGAGGGGAAGAAGAAAGGGTAAGACAAGAATTATAAAACTGACTGAAGGACTGTCTGTCCTAGAAAGGGAAAGTATGTGCTTATCTGGGAGGGCCGGGGAGAGAGAAGGTGCATGTATATTTAAAGGAAGAATATATTTGCTGGCAGTGGAAGGCTGTGCAACACAGCAGCTGAAATTCTGTCTGTAGCTGAGATGAATACAAGCAGACAATATCAGCCTTTCTACCCCACAGTGACTAGCCATTGACCTTAACCCTGAAGGAAAGGGGCACTCTCACTAGGGGAATTGCATGCTTACTCAGCCCTAAGCCACATCTGAGCCGAAGCTACCAATTTTGCCAAATTGTGTGTGATGCTTTTGAAATGTGGACTATTGTCCACCAGGGACCAAGCTAAAATGATCGAATTCATTTCACTTAGGTTTTCAATGCCAATAACATTATTTAAAAAAAAAAAAAAAAAAAAAAAAACCAACTATAAAACATTTATCATTCTGATTTTATTCATCTTTGTCATTTACTTATGTTTCACGGTAGTTTGTAAAAGGTAGTGAAGTTAATGCCCCATTATTTCAAACCCCCGAGGTTATATTTTCAGGCTTAAATTGAATTTAAAAACCACATGTATTGTTAATTTGTACATTAACTAAATTTCTATCAATCACAAGAGCCCTGGGCTCTTGCATGTTTTTGTGTTTTTTCTGGAATTGTGAATACCTGAAAAAGAACCTAGAGATGCTGAGACAGATACTTTGAAATTCTTTTGACCTGTAGACACAAAAGTGCTTTCTCAGGTGAATCATTAGCATTCCTTTGCTGTGCAAAATAGCAAAGAGAAAGGTAAGAGCTGATGTACCTTCGGGTCCTTGGTGCAGTACTGTCAGAACATCTTCTAATGCTGTTGCCAGTGGGTGTAGCAACGCTTCTGAATTTGTGTTGGTAGCGTAATTAAAAAAAAAAAATCTAAGCCACTGAGTTGATTCAAAATACTCAGCTAAAAACTTCTGAGTTTTAAAATTGTTACTTTGTCGGGAGATCTGCAGGTTTTTTTTTCTTTCACTGAGAAAAGTTTAGAAGTGCTTATGTCATGTTTGCTTAGAAATGATGAAAATTGGTCACAGAACACATTGGTCTTGGTGGCAAAATTATGTTTCTTATTAATACTAAAAAAATAAATCAGACTTTTGTGCAGGAATGAGGTTTTGGGGGAAATCCTGCTGCTAAGAAACCGTTTGGAAAGTTAGTAGAAAATGCCTAGACACCAAAAGTTGACTGTGCCATGTGCTGTGACCAACACTGATGGAGAGTGGTGATACTGAGTGTGTCATTTGAGGCCTCATCGATGATTCTGTGTGCATTTGGCCGCTTGTGGCGCCATCCATTTTGTAAATGCCCATAAAGCTATCTCCCACCTTGACTTGAGCTGCAGAATTAGGGACAGCCTTAAACTCTGTATTGCTTCAGCACTCTCTAAACCTGCCTGAAGCCACACAAGCTAAAAAATCGATTATGTGATAGCCTACTCCTCTGTGGTCATTTGCTTGTAGCATAAAACTAACTTTTGGCAGGGCTGAGGATGAGCAGAAGTTGTCAGCCCAAGTGTGCTCCATTTGGACAAAAAATAGAATATAGGAACTGTCCTGAAATAACCAAGAGATCCAAAATGATCTTTCTAAGCTTTTAATATTAAATAGTTGGGTTTTTGTTGTTTTTGTTTATTTTTAAATCTTCTTCCATAAACCGCATTTATGCTCTCTTCTCCCACAAAAAGCTACACTGCTGCATCCTCTGGTCTGTTTCTGGAAACCTAACAATCTATTGGTGACTCACAGTTAATATCCAGGCAGCCGTGGCTGTTGTTTTTGCAATTAGTATGGTGGAAAGACTTACACCTTCACTGACCTATATCCTGTATTCACACTTCCAGAAAACTGTACCTGAGTGAGATTGTTTCTGTAACGCTTTGCCTATTTCCTCTTACCTGCTATGTTCATTTGTTGTACTTCTGGTTGGCCTGTGCAGTTGTACTTTGCCTCTTATAATATAGCCCCTAAGGAGAAAAGTGTACGGTCTCTCGCACCAGTCAGCTTTTATTAGTGTGAACGCTGTTCGGGAACAGGGCCACCCAGACCACTAAGCCAATGCAGCTGCAGAAGCCACTACTTGTGTCTGGGACCTTAAGAGAAATGATGGCGCTTTACCTGATAGTGCAACATTTCTTTTTGTTGGAGGAGACAAAATGATAGAATCTGTGGTTTTCAGATCTTTAGAAATAAAATTCTCATTTGTATGCATGATTATTTTAGACTTTGGAAGAGAACTGGAAATTACTTCTGGGTCTTTTCACCCCCACTTCAATTCAAAGCCTACTTCCGCAGCTTGAAAATGGTTAAAAGAGAACGAATTTAGTATCTTCCCAATAATCACATTTCCTCCTGCATTACTTAATGTTGTGGGAGAACTGAAAATGAATTTCTTCCCCAGTTTTAAACCACCTTGACAGTAAGTTCAGTAGTTGATCTTTGTCAACCATGCTCCAGGAACGCCAGTGTAGCAATGGTGTCAGTCTGCTGTGGGGATGCAGTGGAGGGAGCAGAAGATTATATGAAAGAAATATGATTTCAAGCATACCCATCATTTTTCATCTTTGAATTATACTGGCTGAAAAGCTTCTATCTGCCCCAATTAGAATCTCATTACAGGTCAACTTGTAAAGTAAAGTAATACTCAGTAAAAGTAAAAGTGATAGAATTTAGGTCTTAATTTCCCAGCTGGCAGATGGCCCGATTTCAGAAGTATTCACCTTAGAATAGCAGTCATGTGAATAATACCAAATAGATTAGTAGCGCTTTACCAGCAGAAGTGTTTTATATTTTACCAGTGTTTTATTTATGTGCTGAAAGAATGCTTCTTCATAATTTGGAAGTGAAAAATGTATTGGTGTCTTGTATATTATTTACTTTGGGATAACTGAGATGCAGTGAATGTGAGGGTGTCTGTCCCAAATTGGCCCTTATGTTGGCTCTGATAAGAACCAGGTGCAGATTTCTAAGAAGTGCTAGAACAGAGCAAGGACATATTTCACCAACTTCATTTATCCCGCACATTTTTGCAGCAGCTTTGTGTATGTGGTACCTTTTCTGTTTGGTAGCTCTAAATGAGTTTTTCTTCTATAAATTTGCCTAGGCACACATTGATTCTGTATACCTATTACTAGGTAATATCAGAATTTCTTAACCTCTGTTCAGTCTGGAGAAAACCTGCTCTGTAATAAGTAGCATGAGTCTGCTGCCTGAAATATTACTTTTTTTAACAACCAAACTGTACCATTCTGAAAAGAGGAATGGAACAGATGCAAGGAAGGTTGGTGAACTCTAATATATTTTGCCTCTGGGGTGTTCTGCAGCACTGGCTATGCAGGCATAGCGGTTGAAAACTCTTCAGATGGGTAAGAAAAAAAAAGAATTGTATTTGTATGTGTAATTGAATGCTAATTTAGCATAGATACAGATAGGGGATGAGGAAACACCACAGTTGGAAGACAAATTCAGTCTAATATTCTTTATTCTGAGGAAACTTTGGTGTAATATTTTAGGAACTGGGGGAAGTCCATTTGAATTATTTGTTTCTAAGGAGAAAACATTTCCAAAGAAAACAGACGAGAAGAATTCCAGAAAAAAAAAAAAAAGTATTCTACGTATCTGAGATTCTATTATGAGGATTTTGGCTACTACTTTTATTATAAATCTTTATTACAGACTGTGTGTATGTGTGCTCACGTGTACACGCAATGATTTTGTTAGCTGTCTACAGAAGCGTCTGCCTTTGTAGAGCCTTGCTGATTCCCTCAGGTCCAGTTTCTTGTCTGAGGAGAGTGATGCTTCCCTAGAGCTCTGCTGTCTGTCTACAAAGCTGGTTCCCTCCCCAGAGCTCTGCTGCCTCCCCATAGGATTAAAGCCACTTGTCTTTAGGGTTTTGTCTGACTGAAGGTTTTCCTATCTATAGCCTGTGAAAGTTCACTTCTACTGTAAGGATTACATAGTTTGCTGCTTTAGACACAGGCAGCTTTTCTACTTTAATTTTGATTTTGGAAGAATTGTCTCTTCATAGAAAAAAAATAAAGATGAAATGATGATAATTTTTGTCACAAAACAATATTTTGTTTTGTACTTTCAGACCAAACAGCATATTTTCTAAAAAGAAAACATTTTCACTGCAGTATATTAGCTTCACTTAAATTTTTGCCATTCAGCGGTATTTCTGTAAAAGCCCACACTACTAACATTTCTGATTTTTGGTTCTTAGTGTGCTAAAATACTTGCTGGGGATCTTTGCTGGTTCTAGGTGTGCCACACATTTCAGTCTACTATCTGGCAGCTGTGATTCCTACAAGCACTTGAAAATACTTTACTGACAATTCTTTTTTTTTGTTTGTTTAATGTCCCTAATTGTCTTGTAATGAAATTTGGTTGTTTCACTTTGAAAATTAATATTATACTTTTCTGCCTTCTTCTTTGTCTTGCCCGATATGCATAGTAGCCAATAAAACTCTTTTACCTTTCCAAAATGCTCTCTGCTGCTGTAAAGCCAGAATAATTAGAAGTTTTCTCTGGTATGGTGCCTGCTGTCAGAGCTCTGTACGCTACCTAAGTTCTTATCCTCCCTGTCATCATCTCCAGCCTCATGGGTAAGGGATATCTTCTGCATGATTCAAAGCACAAAGCAAAGAGTATTTTCTCTCTAATTATCATACTAATATAAGGCAGATGAGACATTTTAATTGTCCTATGTAGTCAAAGGTATGGCTCCTTCATTCATTTGTATCATCCTCCTTAGCTATGGCAAACATGGCTCAATCAGGAAATGCAGTGATTGTGGTCCCTTTTTTCACTTGTTTTAGTTTCAGAAAACGTTACCTCAATAGTTTAGTAAGCCAGCATGGATAATTTTCTGCACTCCTCATCCTGCTGCAGGCTTTTACTGACATGAAGAAAGCAATGTCTAGATAAAGCTCAGCAGTGTCTGAATCCAGGAAGGGCCTGCCCAATTGACAAAGCCCTGCAGTTGTGCTACTGCTGTTACTGCTAAGAACGTGGTATCAGACAAGTGCATGGGCAGACACGGTGCTTTGTCTGCTGTTGGCTCCAAGAATGTCCCTGCCTGGTGTATGCTGTGTATCCACATAACCTTCCAGGAGACACATTTTCCAAGGAGAAAAGCTGTACCCAGCCCCCCTTGCTACTGGAACCCGACCAAATCTGGTCACAGGAAGCCTTGCTTTGTAATGGCAACCTGCAACTCTTGCAGTGAATCCAAATACAGTACTGACAAAAAGGTGAATAGTAATGTTATTCTCCTTCTTTTTTCTTTCCATATATTTATTGAGACTTAGCATTTTTGTGTTCAATGTCATCTATGTAAATCTAGGCTGGTACCATTCTATCTAAGCTATTGTCCGCAAAAATGATGCGTTTCTGTTTAGCTTTTGTCATAATAAGGGGAAATACAGTATTTTTTTCCCTCAGAGTTCCAACTTCATAAGTTCTTTTTCAGCTCCATTTGAAATCAATCTGAGGAAATTGATTTCAAAGCCAAGTGAATTCAGTTGGAGTTACTCCATTGACTTTTAATGTGCTTTCAGATGTGTCCTGTAATAGTGGCACGATCACACCTGAAACAGGAAAATTTTAATCCAGAAATAAACAATAGGACAGTGAAATTATTCTTTATTAAAAATATCTGCCAGCTGGAATCTCAGGGTATTGCTCACAACAGTATTATCAGCGTACAAAGGTCCTGCTAAACAAATTGCTCTCTTCCAGTCAACTTGGTGACCGAGGAATCTGAATGCACAGGACCTGTGATAGATCTGTTATAAGTTTTAAAAACTAGAGAAAGTGTTCCCAAATTCCAAAAGTGAAGGCTATACTCTAGAGTTGATCATCTGTTCTTAATGCATTTAAAGATAAATTATATAACCAGATGTTCCTGTACCCTCATGAAGTGCCCTGGGGGATACCTGCATATGAAGGCATGTATCAAAATTAAAAGAATAATAACAGTTGGGTTGTGTTTCATTATCAAAGTGGCCTTTGCTTAATCCCACCTGTATTTATGAGAAAACATAGAAAAACTTTCACTTTTTCCTATTTGGAGCTTCTTTCCAGATGAGAATTGAAATGTTAAAGTAATTTTTGTGATCACATGCTTGACACCTTTAGCCTTTTGCACAGTTCTTGGGGAACTGTACCTGTTCACACTGACTTCACAGTGACATGGATGGTTATGTTATTCCCTGTACTCAACGATAACACTTTTTATTTTTTTTCTTTCCTGTGCATAACTGCATCTGCAGATTCGTTCAAAAGAAACCATTAAATTAGTACAGTAGGCAGTTGTTCCTTCAAATGCTATGAATAGGAAGCTCCCTAGCGAACAGGGGAAATGTCACCTGTATTGGATCAGGCTAGAGGTTATTGTTCCTTCTGCAGTTAAGTACAGACAGCTTTCAAATTCAAGCCTGTAATAGTTGATGTGAAAATNAATGATAACAATACCCGAAAAGGCTCTTGGTCCCTCGAAGAGGCTCTTGGGGAACGTAGTTCTTCTTCTCTTCAGGTACCCAGAACTGAAGCATTAGCTCCCAGTACACTGCATGATGTTATGATGTGGAATACTGATAACCAAAAATCATAAAACCATGACAGGCTGTGAGCACAAGCACTCAAACAGTATAAATGAATAACAGTTTCTGTTACTGAGTTCAACTTTGAAGACTTTCATTGGTTTCCTTTATCTTGGGCCCCTACGTCTCTTAACAAGAGACCAGAAGCCTGTTTCGAAGCATATTTCCTATCTTTAATATTACTCCTTAATTTTAAAACCAAGCTACTAGTTCTTCAAATGGGTACATGAGATGGTTTGTGTTGATTTAATTGGAGAAATGATTAAACATAAATAGTTGTAAGGCTTTCTAGAAATGAAATATTGGGCTAGTTCTTGTATGTGCAATCAAATGCATTTTCCTTGTGAATCGTAGAGTTATAATTTGTCTTGATACAAACAAGCTGCTACCATTTATCCAAATCCTGCAGGGGGAAATGAATATTGCAATGTCTCCTGTGCTGTTCATTAATATATGCTATTAATTTTTGTCTCTAATACCTACTAATCCAGAAGATTACAAACATGTAGCATACTAGAAGAAAACCCTAGGTCAAATGAACACTAAAATAAGCCTGAGTAAACAAAAAGTCAGATTTTGTTTAAAAAGTAACAACAAGCATTATCTCTAGGCTCTGTTTGTGTAGTAAAATTTGAACTGCCTTTATGTTGTTTTGGAGTTGCTCGTGTAAGTGTTCCATGAGCAGGCTCACTACAGGAGGAATGAGGGGATGCCAGAATTTTCCCTGATAAATTTCCGTTTCTAAGTCCTGTTAGCCAGTGGGGAAAAAAAAAAAAGACATAGTGTTCTACACCACCTTTCTCAGGATGCCAAAACTTCCATTTGTTTGTTTGAAAAGTTTTCAATTCTAGGGAATTTCCTTAATGACTCTGTGAACTGGAAGTCTGCTGAGGTAGATGGCACCTCTACATCTCTTAACATTTCTGAAGCTGTTAAGTCTGTCCAGAGGCAGGAAAACAGAATAGACCGTGTATTATTTTAAACCTGCTTTAGTTTTAATATTATCTTGCTCAAGTCTTCCACCTGTATGTCATTAATTTCCTGAAGAGTATTAATCAGGAATCTCTAAAGTGGGTGTGATATTTTTCAGTCAACATTTCCTTAGTGTTCAAAGTCATTCTTATAGAAAACTCAACATATACACAAAGTAATGCACTTTCTAACAAAGGACTTCTGGCAGAGCATTAGGTAACTACTAAGGGTATATGAATTCATGTTGAAATAAATTATCCTGTGTGTATTCAAGTGAAGGGCCCTGTGCGTGGAATAAGGCATTTCTTGGCTAAGTGGCAGAGAAGTCTAAATAAGAAGTTGGGGCAAGGAATAAAGCCCAGAATGAGAGCAAAGAGAAATCCTCAGGGCTTAACCTCGGTGAGCATGTGCCACTATCCACCAGAAGTTGGCTTTCCAGTTGGGTTACGCTCATCTGGAGCCTCACTGGGTCAGAACAGTTTAATGCTCGGCTGTGAAACTGCCAAGGGGTGAGGATGAAGCTCATTCTTGTAAATACAGCATTTCCGTAGTGCCACACCGGTCAGTGAGTGCTCATCTAATGTGTGAGGGGGAGCTGCAAAATGCAGCCTTGAGGCAACTTTGCATTGGTTACCCCAATGATGCAGCATATAAAAGTAAACACAAAGGAAAATTTTGTAACTTAGGAATGATTTGTGCTTGAGAACTAAAAAGAGATTTTTATTGTTGTTGCTGATTGTGATATTTATTATTGCAATTAA
>PPHD01021255.1:0-13322 GCA_002909625.1 Bambusicola thoracicus | reverse complement strand
GATACGGTTAAAAGTGAGAAAAAAATCCTTTCTTATTACAGCTATTTTATAGCTCAGGCTAACACATGCAGAAAAAATAACTTTCAAACTTTTACTATATTATGGAGTCTTCTTAAGCAGCTTGCTGTTTTTGTCAAGTTTCCCATGAAGAATATCTATCTGTTAATACGTGATGGGAAGAAACACATTGTGGAAATATTTACCCGTTTCAGAATTATAAACAGATGCCTCTCTGCTTTTAATTCAGTTTTATCAATCCCCTGATAGAAACAAACCCTGAAAGATAGTTAGAAAAAGAGATTGACTTTGGGGAGCAAGAATTTAAAAAAACAAGTCATGTGAAAGGAAGACTAAACACTGGGGTGCAACAAAAATACATGAAAAATCAAACGTAAGGCATGTAACATCAACAGAGAATGACAGTGGGAATATATCAGAGAACAGCTGTGGGAATTAGAAGCATTGTAAACCATATAAAAGGCAGTGCAGCTTGTGCAGTGTTGTTGGCCTTTAAGAGCCATTACCAGAGATTTAGCCAGCTCAAGTAACCTGAAAGTGCTGTTCCAGTGCCTACTGAGAACAGAAATCACAGTCGCAATCAGTCTTCTATTGCGCATTTGCGATTGTGCAATCGGAGAGAAATAATTGGCTGATTTCTGTAGCTGTCACTGAATCGGCTCTATTTATGGATGGACTTCTGCTCTTCCAGAAAAGGTGAAGTTTATGGTATAGGTCACTGTTAGTGGCCTACTGTTAGCTGAGTTTCTGTTCAGGTGTGATAGACTCTATTCTGTGGGGCTGTTAGAAAAGGCATAAAGCTTGCTGGAAACTTTGGATATCTTTAATACCTTATCTTTTTTTTGTTCCCAGCTGTAGGACTCATCATTGCAATTCTCTTCCCTGTGGCAGTGGTTGTTCTGCTTGGAGTGGTGGCAAGCATCTTTTGCTATAGAAAAAGGGAATGGTAAATATCTGCATTCAGTTCTGAACTTTTTCTGAATATGTTTGCTTTAGCACCAGGTTTTTTGATTATTTGAGTAATTCCTTGTTTTCTGCGAGTGCCCAGATATGTTAGTGGGCTTTTACAGACCTCTGTGTAAAAGGTGGCAAAATAGTGTTCTAGAAGGTGAGGAAGAAACTGAGTTGGCAGTAAGTGAGAATTAGGAATGCAGAAAGGTTTTACAGGAGCCTGTCTCCCAGTGAGCCCTGTTTATAAATAGTTTTCCAAAGCATAATTTGTGAGCTATCCACAAACACCCAGGTAGATATCCCACCTTCACCTTCTCAAAACATGGTGTCACAAGTTCCCTGGTTGGGAAAAAAAAAAGAAAGAAGAAGAAGAAGAAAAAAAGAAAAACAGAGTGGTTTGCTGTTATTTCCATTAAATACTCAGAGAAAGTATAACACGCTGAATCTTTATACCAGATGTCTTCAGTATTCTGAATTAAAGTGAAATGTTCTGACCCCTTCAGTGTATTGGGAATGTGTTTTGGGGGCTTGGTAACTTTAATAAGTTATTTTTTTTCTCCTCTTTAAAGGATCAAAGAAACGTTTTATCCAGAGATCCCAAATCCTGAGAACAGTAAGGCACTGCAGTTTCAGAAGAACATCTGTGAGGTAACCTTTATTTTAAATCTAGCATTTTAAACTTTCAGAAGACACTGCGAGCAAAGAAGTCTTCTGCAGGCTTTGAGTCTTCTACTCCAGTGGTAAAATAACTCCGGCAAACAGGAACGTGGCAAGATGCTGTGTAACTTTTGTCGAACTACATCTGAAACTGTAATGTTGATGTAGTTACTTATGAAGTTTGAACTAGGAAAGAGCTGATACGTTTCTGTCCTGCCACATTACTAAAGAGTATTAGTAGATGGCTATGTTACTCCCAGATAGTTGTTATCTTTGTCATAGTGGTAGGGGAGGGAGAAAGTACAGTAGCATACAGTGGGCACCATAACTAGAACTTTATGTAACATTTAGATAACCTTCTGGAATGGATTATAAACACCTGAGATTTGGGGAAACAGTTCTCAAACACTTACTGCAAGATTTGAAGTCTCTTTAAGTTGGCTGAAATAGTTTGAACGTGAACAGGGGTGTGTGAGGAGCCAGAAAATAAAAGTCAAAGCATGTATTGATTGACTGATTGATTGATTCATCGTACTAATGGCAATGGAATGAGTGCAAGACGCAAGCCAGCATTCAGGTTTACTTCAGACAAGCTGTTACTCTCAGGGTTTCCAAATCTTTTAGCTTAGTCTCTACCTTCTCCTTTTTCTCGCTTCAGGGGAATAAGTCACTTAAAACACTGGAAATGAATCCCTGTACCCCAAATACTGTTGAAGTGGTGGAAACACAGTCTGCAGCTCCCAAAATCGAAGACACTGAGATGATGTCCACAACAACAGATACCGTTGTGCCTGAAGATGGATCTGACTCAGAAACAGAAAACCACGTTGTTGTGTCCTACTGCCCCCCTATCATTGAAGAGGAAATATCAAATCCCACTATGGATGAACCTGTGGGGTTATCTCAGGTGGTTTACATTGACATTCAGTCAATGTATCAGCCTCAAATTAAACCAGAAGAGGAGTCAGAAATAGACTTAGTGACTACTGCGGGCTATAAGCCACAAATGCAGCTGCCTGTCAGTGCTCTGAAAATAGAAAGTCACACACCTGCTGAAGAAGAATCAGATAAAACAGCAGGTTACAGACCTCAAGCAAACACAAATGCCTGGAACATGGACACTCCAGACTCTCCTGGATCAGTTGAAAGCAACAATGAAAATACATCTTTTGGGAGCCCATGCTCCATTAATTCCCGACAGTTTCTGCTTCCCCCAAAAGATGACGAAGACTCTCCCAAGCCCAGTAACACAGGGTGGTCCTTCACACACTTTTTTCAGAACAAGCCAAATGATTAACAGTGAGTCGTCATTGCACCTGAACCTGCCTTCTAAATAAGCTCTTATTCCTGATGTTGTAAAGACAGGATGAAAAAAAGTGCTAAAAGCATGCGTTATTCTTGGAGACAGTCAGCAGAGGTTCTAGTAAGCTGAATGTTACCATGTTTAAGTTAGTGAAAGTGTTGATGTTCCATTTTAATAGAGGCCGAGGCCAGAATTATAGCAATTTAGTTATTACTGTAGTAAAATATATTGGATATAAGCGGTATTGAGTTTAGATCTGATAAATATAGTCAAAGAACTCTGCCTACCTTCAGATAGTGTTTGAAGGCTAATACGATCTCATACAACTCATAACGTGGAAAGATTGCTTTGCTTTGTTGTAGCTGTTCTCAACCATGAGTACTCAAATGATGTAGTCCCAACAGGTGTGCTTACTTGAAGATTTCATTTGCTGAAAACTTCAGCCTTATGTTTGGTAAGGATATGGTTGGAAACTTTTGAGATCTTTCACCTAGTGCTAAACTAACAACAAATCAAAGTTCTACTTTTCTCCCATATGAAAAGGTATTGTCAACTGTTTAACACTTTTGAAGCGGTGGCTGTTCAAATCTGTTGCTTTATAACTAGACACTAGTTTCTGTACCTACTGTACAATGTTTATTCAGTGTTTGACTCAGGGGTACAAACTTTGGGAAAAAAAGTGTAACACTGATTTAAACCTCAACAAGAACTGCATGAAGTTTTTAAAAAAAAAAAAGAAAAAAAAAAAAGAAAAACAACCGTAGTATACTCTATACTTTTTCTGTCCTTTGGTTAAGGAGTTAATATTTCTTGATGTATTGCACTAATGCATTTTGTATTTTATAGTTTGAGCTCCAGATCTTCTGCGTCAAAGTCATTCTCTATTCCATTCCCTCACAGTATTCAGGAGTCTTTGCATTGTGCAGTTATGTGATCCATGGGGAAATTTCTGACCACTAACAGTAGTTGTCCAAGCCATTTGGCACCAGAAATCAGATGTAGTACTACAGATCCGTGAGAGCAAACTGCTCTTTGGATGGTCTTCATTATGTTAGCTTTGCTACCTGCTGCCTGGCTGTTCTCCACATTGTCCACCCAACAGAACCTTTTCCTACAAATCCTATCTAGGAGTGCAAAGGGGGATTTCTGCAGTGGCAGAAACTTTACGAGGTTTTATGGCCACTAATTCTACCTCTCCTTTACTAGACATGTGATGCAAAGATAAATGATTAAGTGTTGTAAATTTGTATGCTTAAAGAAGTTTTCAGAACAATCATCTTTTAATTTTTTTTCATGTATGCATCTATAAGCAACTGTAATTGTAGTATTTCACTGTGTAAATTTCCAACTGTAGCACACTGAGTTTCACTAGCTTACAATACAGAGTGCTTTCTAACATACCTATTCCATATTGTAAAACACAGTGAAGAGAGTTCAGATCTTGTGCTTGATCAAAAAGGGTCTCCATAAAGTCCTAACTAAATCTTTGTGTAGATCTCAATTTCCCAAACCAGCTTGTGGCATTTGAAAAAAATAAGATGGATGGATGGATTTCAAACTGAGATTTATAATAGATAAGGAGGCTGGATTGACTAAGTTGCTAGCCATAATGGTGTGAGAACAGACCAGAAGGGTAAAACCAAGCGTTAGGTTAAACCTAGTCACTGCAATGGGTGCTGCACTTTCAGATACTGACATGTCTCTGCCATCTCCATAGAATGAAAACACGGAAGGATTTCAAAGCTGACAGAACACTAAAGGCAAAACACTAAGTAGTTTCCAAATCGTAATCACTAACAACTGTATATGACTTCTGGAAGAGTTTAGATATGTTTGCGGGCCTGACAGAATACACAGTCTGTCTGAAGAATGGAAAGTGCAGATAGGATTCTGCTCTAGAGGATGAATTCTGGAATGAACAGAGCTGCAAATGAAAAGTAAGGCAGTGTGAATAGCTGGTGTCCATCTGTCACCAGACATGCCTACAAGAGAAAGTTTCATGCCTAACCCATTACTGCTTGTTATTCAGAACACTAAATTAATACATAAAAGGAAGCAGTTCTACTCCTTGTGCTTGATAGCTAGGCAGCAATTGTGTCCTAATAGTAGCAGGGTTGTTTTGTTGTTTTTTTTTTATTTTCTAAGTGCATTTATGTCCTAATGAATTTAGGTTGTGCTGACATATGGTTTTAACTGAAAGCAGAAGATGTTTAGAACAGAGGGCATGGGTAGTGGTTTGTCACGTTTTTGTTTAGTGGAGCAGTTTCTCCATACAGAGGAGCAATTATTATTATATGAAGATCCATAGGAAAAGGGAAAACTGTGTAGGAAAATAGCCGATCTCAGAATAACAGTGCTTTCTTATGGTTGCATTTTGCAAGAAACAACGCCAAACCGAAGTCTGGCAGTTTTTAACTTGGCAGACTGGAACCCAGAGTGACCAGAGAGCACTCAAAGCTCACAGGGGGCAACCTAATACCCCTTGCAGTGCTCTCAAGGAGAATCGGTTCAACAAAAGTGTCACGTATTCAAGTTTTCCTTCATGTTGCTCTTCATTTTCAGTAAAGGCAAAATCATTCTGTATTGCTTTATTTCACAGTGATTGGGTCGTAGAGACTTCCCCTAATATAGGGTTGTCGTTAATGTAACCAAAGCACTCTCACTTAATTATCCACTGCTATTTTTATTTTTATTTTTTAACTTTATTTGTGTTCCAATTTCCAGGATGTAGGGCAGAGCAGTCCCATTAAGAGCAAAGGCTTACCATGTTTTTAATCTTGTAGCCCTCCAGCAGCGCTTCACCTGTACACTAGCAGTGAGGACTCCTTTCAAATGTCTGTCTTAAATCTTCTGCAGCAAATCCAAATACTGTATTAGTGAGAGACACCCCTCGGTGTGGGTGTGTGGAGCAGTAAAAATGAACAAGGACCATCAGAGAATAGACTTTCATTTTGAGCCCAAGTGATTTGTTAAACCAATGAAGCATGTTTAAGAAAGTCTTCCATACCAAAAGCACTTTCAAAGCATGGTGCTGTTTAACCTCTAGATGTATTGATGTCAATTGTAAGACTGAAACTCTGGGCGTCAAAGGAGGTCAGACTCCTTGTACTTGTGCCTTTGGGCTTCACAGTGAATTTCTGTGGTCAAATTAGATGTGAGTGAAACCCCATCGCCTTGTTTTTGAAAGATGTGTTAGGAAACTAAATGTAATGCATTTTCATCATTTTCTGAAAGATCTTTTTCCTTTATTGAACATCTATTTTGTTTTCATTCTTTAGGCTTTTTGCTTTTTTTTTTCCCTAGAAAAATAGGAAATTAAAAAGGGGAAAAGAAAAAAAAAATCCAGAAGGGTTCTGAATAGAAGAGCTTTTGTACAAAATGCCTCACTCCTAACTCAGTGCTTCAACCCTCTGGTGGAATCAGTGTCCAGAGATGTAAGGTGCCAGCGTCAAGCTGTTTCTTTCTGAAGCAAGTCACCAGTGTTGCTGCTTTTTATTTTGAGCCATGCCTGTCATATGTGACAATTGCGTTTGGTTTTTGTTATGATTTTTAGTACTGCTCATTTCATGCATGGAATATCAGCCATGTCTGATGTAACATCATGCACTGTTCTATTTGACTTGTTCTTTATTTCTGTTGTTCTGACTGACATACAGGAGCATACTTGGGATCTTGATTTTGTGTGTTAAATTCTGGAGTTGTAAATTTGAATGTGATATACCTCACAGAACTACTAGTAAATATTTCAACAAAATAGTAAGCTAATATTACAGATGGGCAGTGAATTATCTCCCTTGCTATGTGGTGGCTGCAAATGCAGACTTAGGACCCAATCAGTGGTATTTGCTGCTGTTGCTGACTCTGTTATCCATAGTTGCCGCTTTCATGGGTATACTGTTTCTGAAAGGAAATCAGTAGCCATGTCATCCATCACAACACAATTGACAAATGCAACACGTTTCTTCACCTTTTGTTTATGAGGGGGACCAGAACTTCCCTTTGCTGGGCACAGGGCAGCAGGGTGCTACTGCTCAACTCAAGTTTCAGGCTGCTCTGAAGGGGCACATTCAAGTCTCTTCTCTCTTCTCTCCTTTTTTGTTTTGGACAAGTTCAGCAGGATAAAGTTAGAACTGAAGGCAGTGAGATTCCTTCTTATACTGTCCTCCACACTCAATAGAACATAAATGGTAGCAAAACTGAGGGTAACTGGATTTGTTGGAGGGAGAAGGTATTTGAATATCACTATTAAAAGGTGATGAGAAATTGTATCCTCTATTTTTAGACAGTAATTTCTTTGTAAATAGCATATTTGTATCTACAAGTAGATGAAAATACAGTAAAAGATTTGAAATACGCAGGGAAAAAAATGTAATATTTCAAGGATCAAGTTGCTAACAAGGCTCTGTACCATAAATCTGTCAAGAACTTCCCATGTAAATAGCATGCTTTGCTCTGGCACAGGCTTTGATGAAGACTTCAAATCAAATGGCATCAGAATTTTTAACACTAAGTAAGGTCCTAAGTTTTCATGCAAATATGTGATAGCAGCATTATGTACCTAGGCCAAAGCATGTTTTTTCAGAGCCCTGTACTTGCATATATGCCTTAGGAGGTGCAGTTTCACATAGGGGAAATGGCTGCCATCTGCACTCCCCCCAGCATCCTACGCAGAGTTCGTGCTATTGTGCATTTAGCAGTGACCTGCGTGACTGATGTTTAGAGATGCTGTCATCACATCTGCAGATTTGTTGTTGGATTCTTCTTTGACCTGTCATTAGCAAGCCTGGGAGCACATTCTCCAGCCCCAAATGTTGCATACAGAGGTTGAGGAACATTGGAGTGTTTAAAAGCTTATTTCCTTATACCTCTCCTAAATTTTTAAATATCTTCTTAGAAGCTGGAAAACAGTTTCTTCCATAACAGTTTTTTTTTTTTTTCCCCTCCTCCATCATTTATATAACTCTGGATTTTCCCTAGTGTTTTTACGATAGTGTTTATTTCCTTTTTGCACATTATGCAAACAAACCTCAAATGATATTGGCAGGGTTTTCTGTAACTTTACAAGTTGTCCCAGTGTGCGTAACAATGCTTTTTTGTTTCCCTCCCCCCACAAAAATGTCTATCAACTCCTCTCACTCTTTCAACAGAAAAAGTCTCAAGAAAATATTTGAGGACTGAGCTTCACCAGGAAGCTCAGCAGGTGAATTGGTCAGTGAGCAGGGTGCTGCAAGGGATCCTTTACCAGTCTCACCTTCTCTTTGTGTCTGGGTGATGCCATGGTGAGCCAGAGTAATTAGCATCCTCATCTTTTACTGTGTTCCCTAACAGCATCTCTAGGGAGGATTTCAAATAGTCCCAAATCTGCACTTCGACTGGTGTTAACGGAAAGCAGGCTGCTGAGGAAGTAGATGCACAGCTTCTATAAGCACTCTGCCAGCCACACATTTCAATAACTTTGCAACTCATTCGGTTTAATTTGCAAATCTTAGTGCCCAGAGGGTAAAGTTTAACCAGAGGCTACATAAAAATTTGGGCTGAGAAAAACTCAAAAAGCTCGAAGTGGGCAGAATAAAATAGACACCTATAAAGTCTCACGTCTTTTAGTAGCAATACAAATACAGATATAAAACAATCCCCAAACTTCACCATGACAGTGTTTCCTTAATGTGATTTAAAGTGGCTTAGGGTGAACAATACTGTAAGCTTTGTAGCCTGTCAGATGGCCAAAAAAGAAGAAAACTCTCATCTGAAACCCTACCTGATGATAATGATAATTTGGACTTCAGTCCAGCTGTGGCACGCAAAGCAGCAGAACTGGTGGAGTCATGCAAGTCACCCCAAAATTTGTTGTACTCTAATGCTGTAACTTTAAAAATATATGCTGTGAACAGGTTCAGTGGTTCAATGTTTTGTTTTGTTGGGGTTTTTTTAGCTCTTTTTATACCGTCTTTTTACAGCGTAAGTAATTTTTTTTTAGAGATGGTTTTGTGTTCTATTTTTACAAATATTTTAATGGACTTTTGTTTAATAGTAGTGAAAATATTGTTTGCCAATTTGAAATGTTCATCTTTAGAAATTAGTCCTGAGAATAAATCAATAAATCATACTGTCAAAACAGTCATCCTAATGCATTAAACCTAACCAGTCATTTAACATAGTTCTGTTGTTGAATGATACTGAAGGTTTCCGACTTCCAAATCTGTTACTCGAAAAAGATTTTCACAATTTAAAATAATCATACAGCACTTTAATGAAGTTGTAGTATACCAAGTAAAATAGTGATTCAACAAGAAAAATTAGCTTAGCAGTTAAGCAAATGCATGCTTGGAAACAGAAGCATGGGATCACGATGGGGAAATAATATTCCAGTGGGTTAGATGACACGTGAGACTAATCTAAGGCACCAACTTTGCAAATGTTTTAAAACTAGTTTGCTTGGCTGTTGTAATTCTTGTTGTATTGCTTGTGTGTCTAAAACATGCATGTATTTAACAATTTTACCATACTATTGCCATGGAATTTAATAAATATATTTTCTTACGCTCTTAAATGTTTTGATATTCCTTGCTTGCATGTTTATTTTTAAGTAAGAGTTAAATTCTGCTCATGCTCCAGTGTAAACAGAGTTATTTTAACTTTGTGCCAGAATAAATAACCTCAGGATCTGGCAAGCACCGCCTTGGCTTCTTGATCAGTAGAGTAACGCAAATACTCTCTGAGCCGCTTCTCCTAAGCACAGCATTTCATAGCATGTATGTACAGCGTACACTGAAGCTCTTCTGCTTTATGTCATGCAACGTGAAGAGAAGAAGTGGGCCGCCTCCCTTTCCTCTGTCTTCTTCAGTATATGGCTCTAACAAGTGGGGGTTGAGATGTGATTTCAAAGCTGAGAGCTTGTAGAGGTGAGGAGACACAGCTCCCTCTAATGGATGGCTCTGTGTGGTGGGCATCCCTATTCCAGGATGCAGGATGTAGTGGCAGGAGGAAGTGGTCCACGGTGAGCATTGTGGAGTTGCTTTGGGTGATGTAGGACACATTCTCAAGATCTCTTAGTGGAACGGAGATGATCAGCTTCTATGGTGGCTGTAATATGGGCCTTATGTTTGAAGGTATTTATGCCACAACACTTATTCGTTCTTCTAGCAACATCCAAGGAATTTTCTGTCTCATCTAGACTTATGAGGAGCAGCTGAGAGAACTGTGATTGCTTAGACTGGAGGAAAGGAGGCTCAGGGGAGACCTTATTGCTCTCTACAGCTACCTGAAGGGAGGCTGTGGCGATGTAGGGGTTGGCCTCTTCTCTGGTGTAACTAGTGTTAGGCCTAGAAGGAATGGCCTCAGGTAATATCAGGGTGATTCCGCTTGGAAGTTAGGAAAATTTTTCTCTCTGAAAGAGTTGTCAGAGGCTGGAATGAGCTACCCACGGAGATGACTGAGTCACTGTCCTTGGAGGTGTTCAAGAAACGTTCAAATGTTGAACTAAGTGACATGGGTTAGTGGGAAACACTGGTTGCAGGTGGCCATTTGGATGGGATGATCTTGCAAGTCTTTTCCAAACCTGGAGATTCTCTGATCCTGTGATTTAAGCACAAGATCTGAACCAGCGAGTGACCCACTGGCTTAGTACTGTGCAGATAGACAAGTCCCATAACCATACTAGGTACAAAGGTTGAAGAACAGCTATCCTGCTGATCTCTACCACTGCAGTCACCATATACAAGAGCAACTGAGAGCACAGGCCCTTGAAGATGCAAGGTAGTCTCTGATCTCCCTACAGTCAGCACCAGCCCTGTTCCACTACTTGAAGCCCTGATGAGGCAAACATCCCAGTAGTGCACCTTACCATGCATGTGGCAAGTCCTCTCATTCCAAGGATTCACCTTTGGGTGTGTGCTTGCTTTCTAGTCACTAAGACAATGCAGAAATCAGTTACTGACAACACCTTATGTGCAGCATTTACAACATACAGTAACTATGGAGAAAATACCTCAAGCTAGTTGTGATCTGGAGCTTTTCATTCTGAGTGTGTTTCATAACTGGGAACTAATAATACAGGAAAAAAAAAAAGATTTAAAATCATGAAGCCAAGAGGAGCATGAGTTTCAAGTAATGCTATGGCCTTCTGAACAATGTAAGTTGTACTGTAACAACAGCCTGACCAAGTTCAAAGGTTGGGTAATCATGGGGGATTGGGATTGTCTGTACATCACCATGAGCACATGGGTGCAGAGAGGGCTTTATGCTGTCCATGTTTCCTGGCCTCATATCTGCATGCATCATTTTATGCTAACTTTATTTTCTCTGTTCTGTCAGTGCTATCTCCTCCTAACACATCACTGCCTGTAGCATTTGCATCCAGTGTTTCCCTACATTTGCTGCTGCAGTACATGAATAAAGGTTGCAGCATCCCTGTGTGTGTGTCATTTGTTAGTTCTAAAAAACAGTTTGAATGAAACCCTGGTAATTGGCGATTTCATTTTTGAATTCCGCTTTGTTGATGCCAACATCAAAAGGTGTATCGAGGTTAAGAAAAAAATGGAAGTAAAAGGAACAGTGAAAAAAATGTTTAATTTTGTCACTGAGTCTTCAAAAGATGGGAGGAAAAGGGGAAAATCTCATGTCCATTAAAAGTTACCACAAAAGCTGCTGCTGTTGCCACCGGAAACTACTTACGAATCTGCAAAAAAAAGAAAAGAAGGGGTGGAAACCAACTGAGTTGTGAGCCAGCCTTAAGTTCTGTTATCCCTTTTCTTCCACCCAGTCACAGTTTTTGTGGCCGTCTGCCCCATGGTGACCTTCACGACGTCCCCACTCCCACTCCTGGCGTCTCGCCGTCAGACGTGGTTCTGGAAAATGCAACCGGTGAGGCTGGTGCAGGGAGAACAGCATTGGCATTCCCTTAGAGTGGAAGACTGAGGGAAGCTTAAAAAAGACAGGGGGAGGAGAGGAACAACGTCGCCTTTGTCCTGCACACAATAAACAAAGGATAGTGCTCTGACAGTGAGGGAAAATTCAAGAGAAATGGGGACACTCAGCCCACAGTGCTGCCTGGCAGTCTCTGTGGCAGGCAATTTGGAGCTGGCAGAACAGAAGGGGCAAAAAAGAGACTGAAGAGGTGATATTTTTATTATTTTTGCAGATAGATCCCATCCAGGCCCAGCTCCTAACCATACAGTCTGCACAGAGTCCTTACCGGGATGTTCAGGGACACTGCTGAGGGTCCTTGGTGCCCACAGGCTGGCAAGGCTGCAGGATGCTGTGGTAGGCCCCGGTGCTGCTGACACTTGACGATTCGAGGTACAGGGATCTCAGCCCCATAGTGGGGACGAAGTCCCACTGTGTTTCACACCATGCAAAAAACAGAGCAAGTGGGAGATGCCCCCTCCACAGTAAACTCCAAAAACCAGAAGTGACTCACGGATGAGATGGGATTGCTGCTCTTTGTGGGTAGACTTCAGCAGTGTTTTAGCCTCTGCTTTAAAGGGTTTTCCCAAAAGCAGAACCTGTGTGATGAAAATGATGATTCAGCAGGCACTTCCGGCAAGAAAATGCACTGGATCCCAGGGCAGCCATCTCCAGCCACCTCCTCCTCATCACCTCCTGGCTTCCCAGAGCCAAGTTTAGGGACTGGGATAAAGAGCCTCCGTCCCTTACTTTTGGCTGCCAAAGACACACTGTTGCCAACATAAGGCTTTGCCTACAGTAGGGATCACCACTAGGTCTGGTTTCAGTTTCTGCTACCATCTCTTTCTGCTTCATTTTTTTTTTCTTTTACTTTTTCCTTATTTTGCCCTAGGATGACCCGAGCAGACCTACCTGCCAGTACCCTAGTAGATGGTCCTTGCAGAGTCGGCCTGAACTGGGTCTAAACTAGGCCCTCTCTGCCTTTGGCAGGGCATTAGGCAGGCAGGCAGGCAGGCGGCAGTTCCCAAAAACAAGGCCCCTGCCCCCACTGGGCATCCTTCTCCCCTGACAGCACCAACTATTTTTTTCCTGACTGTTCCCTGGATTCCACAGCTCAGTGCAGAGCCTGCCTCATCCTACCCAATGCTGGCAGCAACAGGGTCTTCTCCCATGGAAAGCAGAGTGTCTTTCAGGATGAATGTGGAGTTCATAGAGTTGCAATCAGACACTCAACTCAAAAATCTGACCAGGATTCTTTCATAAACCCCATCTTACCGGAGAAGAACATCCCTCCCTTCACAATCATGCCTCATTCACGTCATCACTTTTTGGTAGTATGTATATTTGTGACCAATTGCTTTCAAGGATGATGCTTGGGAATAGTAAAATTTCATCAAAAATATCTGACAAATAGTTTGTGAGCTCACTAAGAACTGCAGCCACTGCCACGGAATCAGGGACTGATGTATTAGCTTCACAAAAACAAGTC